>JASAMW010003340.1:0-42650 GCA_030247985.1 Epsilonema sp. ZAB3_2
ATCATATTTGGAAAGGATTTTAGCACTTTGTTTTAGCAAGGCTTTTGGCATTGCAACTATATATTCAGTTGGCTAAGTTCGGGACGAACTTCAATTATTCGCGGGCATGTAAGGTGCGTGGTCATATGGGCACAGTATTGAGGGTATACTGTAATGGGTTATGCTTGTTTACGGTAAGAAATTATAAAGATTGTTCTGGTAGGTACGTAAGCAGGTGGCTATCAAAAATTAGACTGGCTTTGACAAAAGAGCATAAATGGCAAAGTTAAATAAGCATATTTCGATGATACCAAATATTATTGGTACGTTGTGTAATTAGCTAAGCATAATAATTTGTATGTGGTAGTGCATACGTAACGTGTAGAGATGCCAAGATTTAGAGGCTTTCATGCAAAAAGCAGTACGTATGTGTATTTCATGCTGTAATGTATTTGATGCTTGGAATGCAAGCTGCAGTAGTTTTTATGAGCTCGGCGAAAATTGTTTTCGTGATCTTCGTGGACATTTCGTAAGCTGCTGGTAGGCGTTTAAGATGGCGGAGGTGCTGTACATTTGATGCTTGGCTAGGTGCTTTGTTTTGGTTAATCGATTGTAGTTTTTAAAGGAGGTGCGCATGTCGAATGGGTAGTTTAGCTTGGAAGTTTAGTTATTGGTTGCTTCGAGATAAAGTTCGGTTGAATAAAGAAAAGAAGAAAGACCAGGCCAACGAGCACATCACACCTGATAGCAAATAGAGCTAAAATAAGGGAGAAAATGCTAATCAAATGCTAAAAAATTGCCATGATTGGCTAAAATAAACTCTGATTTTGCCTGAATTTCTATTAGAGTTGATGAGTTCTGGAATTAAAGTTTAGAGTTAAACTTGGGCACCTCGCAACTCTAATTATTTGAGTTAAAGTTGGATTAAAAGTTGGGAAATTTTCCCAACTTTAATTGATTTGAGTTAGAGTTAGAGTTCAACTCTTAACATACTAAGGTAAGGTCAGGTACCTACAGTACATGGGGGGTTATACACCAGGGGGGATATACAAAGGACAAAATTTATGTTTTGCCAATGGGGGTTATACACTAGGGGGATATACAATAGGGGGGATATACACCCAAAAATACGGTATCCAGAAAAAACATTTTCTCTTTCTGTATATTTTTTACGACAGAAATAATATTCTTTATGTTTGTGAGAGTGCTCCGTGAGTGTTTGTGAGAGAGTGTTTGTGAGAGTGCTCAAATGCAGGTTTTATTTGTCCCAAAATCTGACTTCCTTTCCTATTGCCAGCCAGCGTCATAGGGCTATGGGGTAAACCGGCCCTGGGGGTAAACCTGACCACGTAGCTTTTTTGAACAGGCTGTTTCAGCCAATGATGAACCGAGAAAGCTCACTTGAAAGAGGAGAGGTCAAGGAATCGATTGTCTGATATATCAAATTGTCTCAATCGGTCCATTGATTGCTGAGATACGCGGCCCTGAAACTTTGGTGACCGGATTTTCCGATGGCCAGGTTTACCCCATTCCATAGTATGTACTGTACCTTACCTTTTAACAGTTACAGTATGCCATTCCGTATCCTGCATATTTGCTCGCTCATCGGTTAAAGTTGTGACACCAGAACCCAACTGCCAACTGGACCGAAGTTTTCCCTGAGGAGTGACGCTGAGTGAGAAAAAGTCATCGCCTTTAATACCGTCTTCGCCGGCAAACAAAATCGTTTGCTCCGTTCCGGTCGGGCGACTCAGTTTGAATCGAATGGTGAGATCGCATTGGTCAGAAGTGATACTAAAAATAGAAATGGGATCGAATTCGTCAGAATTGATACTGAAAAATAAAGTTTCGAACGGTTGTTAGCTTAGCTCGTGATTGGCAACTATTGAAATCAGTGATTGATTTGAGCTACTAAATGGAAATTAAATTTAATATTCGGCCCTTCCAGTTCCAGTAGATGGGGTGCAGGGCTTCAGTCATGATCCACCCCGCTCTGCTCAGGCCGAATTGAATTTCTACCCATTGCCCATTGAATTTCGGCCCTTACTGTTGTAAAATGTTTGACGAGTCAATCTTCACGTATCCATCTCCCTTGAAGCCAACCAAAGAGTCAGAAAGTCGCTTTTCTGAACGAAATTAAAAGTCATCCTTACCCTGCTCAGATTACGGTGCATAAAATACGTAGGGTAACATGGGGTGAACCCGCCCCCCTAAGCAGTTCTCTGGAACCAATGGCTGAACCAAAACAAAATCAAATGGCATAATATACCTGGTTAGGCCTTAGTTAGACGTGCAAAGTACGGCTCTACTGCTGAACGTCTTTAGAGAGTTATGGCCAAATTCAGCTGTCGCTAAAACACGAGCCCTGGGGGGTGAACCCGCCCGCCTAAGGTTTAGGCCATTTTCAGGCTGACCAAGCTATATTTTTATGGCCGTTTTTTTCAAGATGGAAGCCAAGCTTATTTCCAACGCCAGTAATTAAAAAAATAACTGACTAAAATATTTCTGCCTGATGCATGAAGGCACGAATGAGACAACTCTAGTGACAGCCCATCTCTTCAGTACTGGGGGTGAACCCGCCCACCCATGATTTTGGCTTGAGGCTGCCCGGGCTATTCTGTATCATTCTGGCATGTTATAAAAGAAGCAGAAGCAATAACCATGAATAACAGCTACCAATTAGCCAACTAGATAGTTTAGGTAGGTAATAAGTGGTATGAATGGGACTACTTTGCTGTAAACTAACCTTTCAGTACTGGGGGGTGAAGCCGCCCACCCATAAAATTTTAAGAAAATTTGCATGAACGTCTTTTCGCTTGAGAAATCGTAAGAAAATATTGTAAGATTAGCTGAACGCCCTTTCCTATGTGATTGTGCACTGATATGACAGCTGCTTAGGATTGCAGTAGTTTGAGCTGATCAGGTGGGCGGGTTTACCCTATACTTTAGTACAGGAGTTGGGTGGGCGCATTTACCCCACTAAGTACTGAAACTGTTTTTTGCCATATCTCCAGTAACAGTCGGGCGAATTGGTTGAAACTTCGCCTGGGGGTAGGGCACCATGCCTCCTTGCCCCCCACATACCGGGTGTTCATTTATAACATACAGGGTGTTTTTGCGCAACATCTAAAGTTCGGTCATTTTCGACCTTCTGTTGAAAAACGTGACCCCGTGAGCTTGATGTTTCAACAAATGACATGCCAAATAGCTCATTTGAAAGAGGAGAGTTCAAGGAATCGATTGATATCCTATTTGTCTCAATCGGTCCATTGGTTCCTGAGATACACAGCCCTGAACCCTTAGGCGGGCGGATTTACCCATGGGCGGGTTCACCCCATGTTACCCTACCTTTATTATCTTATTTATTATAGGTGTGCTAAGTACGTACGTACACTCAGGCCCGCTAGAATATTTAGCAGGGAAGATTAGTCCGTGCCTATACTGTGCGTGCTCCAGGTCTAAACGCGTATAAGTATTCGACGTAACCCCCGCAGTAGAAGCATGGACCAATTTTCCCTGCTAAATATTCCAGCGGGCCTGAGAGTAGTAATATTGTTCTTGCAGGATTCGCTGCTAATTAATTTTCTACCCACCTCTTTGACAATTCGGGCCTCCATACGGATATGGGCAAAGGCACAGGGGCTCATCATGATACAGCTTGCATTCCGCGCCATGCAAGCAGGGATTGGGCGTACAGGGCGTCGCATCGCAACTTCGCACATTTTCCATGGACAACGCGTACCGGGCGCGCACATGTTTGTCGTTCAGATAAAGCTGAAAAAAACCACCATATCGATAAAGAATGAACAAGCTGCAAGAAATTGGTAATGCGGGGTTAATTGGGGGATAACAGTAGGTTTAGGCTTAGCAACGTACATATAGGCTTAGGCTTGCTTAGCAATGGACATAGGCTAAGGCTTAGCAATGGACATGTAGGCTTAGACTTGCTTAGCAACGGACATAGGCTTAGGCTTAGCAATGGACATAGGCTTAAGTTTAGCAATGGACATAGGCTTAGGCTTAGCAATGGACATAGGCTTAGGCTTAGCAATGGACATAGGCTTAGGCTTAGCAATGGACATAGGCTTAGGCTTAGCAATGGACATAGGCTTAGGCCTAGCAATGGACATAGGCTTAGGCTTAGCAATGGACATATAGGCTTATGCTTAGCAATGGACATAGGCTTAGGCTTAGCAATGAACATAGGCTTAGGCTTAGCAATGGACATAGGCTTAGGCTTAGCAATGGACATAGGCTTAGACTTGCTTAGCAACGGACATAGGCTTAGGCTTAGCAATGGACATAGGCTTAGGCTTAGCAATGGACATAGGCTTAGACTTGCTTAGCAACGGACAACCATATCATAAAAACCATAGCAACCATATAATAAAGAATGAACAAGCTGCAAGAAATTGGTAATGCGGGGTTAATTGGGGGATAACAGTAGGTTTAGGCTTAGCAACGTACATATAGGCTTAGGCTTGCTTAGCAATGGACATAGGCTTAGTCTTAGCAATGGACATGTAGGCTTAGACTTGCTTAGCAACGGACATAGGCTTAGGCTTAGCAATGGACATAGGCTTAGGTTTAGCAATGGACATAGGCTTAGGCTTAGCAATGGACATAGGCTTAGGCTTAGCAATGGACATAGGCTTAGGCTTAGCAATGGACATAGGCTTAGCCTTACCAATGGACATAGGCTTAGGCCTAGCAATGGACATAGGCTTAGGCTTAGCAATGGACATAGGCTTAGGCTTAGCAATGGACATATAGGCTTATGCTTAGCAATGGACATAGGCTTAGGCTTAGCAATGAACATAGGCTTAGGCTTAGCAATGGACATAGGCTTAGGCTTAGCAATGGACATAGGCTTAGACTTGCTTAGCAACGGACATATGCTTAGGCTTAGCAATGGACATAGGCTTAGGCTTAGCAATGGACATAGGCTTAGACTTGCTTAGCAACGGACAACCATATCATAAAAACCATAGCAACCATATCATAAAGAATGAACAAGCTGCAAGAAATTGGTAATGCGGGGTTAATTGGGGGATAACAGTAGGTTTAGGCTTAGCAATGTACATAGGCTTAGGCTTGCTTAGCAATGGACATAGGCTTAGGCTTAGCAATTGACATAGGGTTAGGCTTAGACTTAGCAATTGACATAGGCTTAGACTTGCTTAGCAATGGACATAGGCTTAGGCTTAGCAATGGACATAGGATTAGGCTTAGGCTTAGCAACGGGCATAGGCTTAGGCTTAGCAATTGACATAGGCTTAGACTTGCTTTGCAATGGACATAGGCTTAGGCTTAGCAATGGACATAGGGTTAGGCTTAGGCTTAGCAACGGACATAGGCTTTGGCTTAGCAATTGACATAGGCTTAGGCTTAGGCTTAGCTTAGCAATGGACATATACTTAGGCTTAGGCTTAGCAATTGACATAGGCTTAGGCATAGCAATGGACATAGGCTGAGGCTTAGGCTTAGCAATTGACATAGGCGTAGGCTTAGCAATGGACATAGGCTTAGGCTTAGGCTTAGCAATGGACATAGGCTTAGGCTTAGCAATGGACATGGCTTAGCAATGGACATAGGCTTAGGCTTAAGGCTTAGGCTTAGCAATTGACATAGACTTAGGCTTAGCAATGGACATAGGCTTAGGCTTATGCTTAGCAATGGACATAGGTTTAGGCTTAGCAATGGACATAGGCTTAGGTTTAGGCTTAGCAATGGACACAGGTTTAGGCTTAGCAATGGACATAGTAGGCTTAGTTAGGCTTAGGCTTTGCAATGGACATAGGCTTAGGCTTTGGCTTATCAATGGACATAGGCTTAGGCTTAGCAAAGGACATAGGCTTAGGCTTAGCAATGGACATAGGCTTAGGCTTAGCAATGGACATAAGGTAGGCTTAGTGTAGGGTATATTATATTGTACAGTATTATGCGCTATACCACAATTACCAAAGGGAAAGCAAGAACGGTCAAACGTTTCTGGGAAAAACAGACAGAGGACACCCCAGAAACCACATAAGGCTTAGCAATGGACAGAGGCTTAGGCTTAGGCTTAGCAATAGACATAGGCTTAGGCTTTGCTTTAGCAATGGATCTGGACCACACCACCTTCCTTTTTTGTGTGGGCTCGAAATTTGTGAAAGCATATAGCGTCAAAAAAAATCGGTTCCTAATTGCACGATTTTCCTAAATCGGATAAAAAATGAGGTGGGACGGAATGTTTCCCAAATTACCCCGCACTATTCTGATCCTGTCACTATATACGATGCTTCAAACCTTTTTCATGCATCCATGAAATCCATTCAACCGCAACACCGCAAGCTTAAGGGGCAAGAGTTCCGACGGGGCTCCGCCGAAATATCCGTAGTATTTTTGGCCTGACTTGCCGCCGTGGCGAATGAAGGCGCCCCAGGGAGGAATCGAACCTTCCACCCACGGCTGATTGTCCAGCTTCAAAAGGGCGCTTCTACCGCTGCGCCACGCCTCCAGTCTGTGCCAACTGCGTAAAATTACCGGATATTTCGACCTGCAAAATCATTGGTAATACGTAATAATATGCATTATTTATGTGCTACAGTCTTCGGCATTTAGGTACATACATAACATAACGTACATACCAACCATACAGCCAACGTACAATAACAGCTATTCACTGCTACGTACGTATCATAGCTAACGTGGTAGCCAGCCAGTAGCCACACAGCTATCATAGCCTATCACTTCTAGGCTATCATAGCCTATCACTTCTAGGCTATCAGCAGTATATTTTTCCTCCTGGGCATACGCTACAGTAGCCTACCACGTATCATACATAGCCAATAACAGGACCAATAATTATCTCAGGTTTCGTCTACTGAACACAAACATGAACTCGAACACTTGTGTATGTGTATGTAGGTTTAGGTACCTAAGGTACCTATACCATACCTACGCACCTATATTACCTCAATACTGAAGGCCCATTTCCAAGATTGAACTGCAAGAACAAGAATGAATCCCTCAGGTAGACAGAGAAATATTGCTCCAGATCTCTGTTTCCGGTGTAGAAAAGTAGACCGGACGTTGCGTAAGGGTTAAAGCGTAGACTAACAGCCAGGTAATCTTTGGAATGGTGACGGCTAATGGAATGTTTGAGGAAAGAGTCTCCTGAGAAATGAGGTTTGGCCAGGTATGCAGTTGTGCCTACAAATTGGCAAATTTTTCTACCGTAAAGTAAGTAACCCATACTGATGATAAATAAGTAAATTTAAACTTCAAATTACCTATGGTATATACTGTATATACCCTTTGAAATTGATGCGCAGATAAGAAAAATTAGCCGAGACCAAGTACAGAGATGTTTCATGGCTTTGGAATAGCTTGGCATAAAAAGTGTAGTGTGCTCTCAACAGCAAGCAGTTTTGAAAAATCTTGACTTGAACATTTTGTCAAAACACGTACATAGTCTAGCCATGAAAATTTTATTCTTTTCCTTTCTAGATAAACACATCCTGAATAGCAGCTTTTGGCGCGCAATCCTTTAGTCACAAGTCACAAAACACACAACGTTCTTAGGCCCCCCATAGACTTTTCCATGGATGAATTGTTACCTTGCAGATGATGTGTATCGGTTGTCTCTGTTGGTGTCACAGCATGAGTTGACACTCTTGCACCTGTCGCTGTTTTGCACAGACCTACACAATGTAGCCTATACTGTACATACGTAATAGTAGAAAAAGACCAGACATTGAAATTTTGACGATAATGAAATCACTCGACGTGTACGTACAACGTACCTACTATAGTAGGAACGGCAATGTTTTGCCAGTAATACTACAAAACAACACTACTAATGCAAAGAAATCAAAGTATGAGTATGATGTTTCACGTATCGCCACAAATTTTTGGCCATTAGCATGCTTAGGCGCTTACCAATATTATGAAGTTTCACTGCCAGATTTTTGCGTCTTTCACTGTCGAAAAAGACGACCCCGTTGACAAAAAATTTTCTCAGGCACCCGCGAAAAGCCTTCACCATTAGGCTTCGATCCGCAGCGAAAAGCCTCAACTCTTCAGGCACACCTCCAATGTACAGGTGAGGGTCCATGGAAATGCCTTTGAAAGCCTAAAAGTTTCAGGTCTAAATTTCCACTGCGCACCATGATTAATGATTAATGATTAACGATTAATGATTAATGATTAATGATTAATAATTAATGATTAATTGCAGTCTATGCATGCAGTGCAACGTATTGCACGGTCATAGACGTACCAGTAAGTAAGTACGTATACAAGTACTAGTATGTACCTAGACTAGATAGATGATCAAAAAAGATGCAAAAACAAAATTAATTATTTTCTCGCACAAATCGATACCGTAAATGTTGGCCGATCGATCAATACTTTCTCCGGTCCATCCACTTTCACCTCTGAATAGGTGCAGAATTTGCGAAATACTTCGATGCAGTGCCATTTTTCGGGTTCCAGGGGTCCGGTGACGATTTCCTCAATTGTTCCTTCGCCACAGTCAAAGCTGAAAAGGAAAGGTGTGTCGTCTCGGCACAATGGCTGAGGCTGAGGCTTAGGCTTAGGCTTAGGCTTAGGCTTAGGCTTAGGCTTAGGCTTAGGCTTAGGCTTAGGCTTAGGCTTAGGCTTAGGCTTAGGCTTAGGCTTAGGCTTTGGTTTGGGCTTGGGCTTGGGCTTCCTTATTCCTCTGCTGCACTCACCGTAAAATCACATTGCCTCTCTCCAAGCTGATCGACAAAAAATCACTTCCGTATCTTTGGCCACCGAAGAAAATCAATCCATCCGCTCCCCTGGGAGCAGGCTTAACCTCCAGCGTAATGTTCGTCTCCAGATATACCGACGAGAGGACAGGAAAAGCCATGTAGGAGTTGGACTCGAGTCTGTACGGCTGTCCACGTGCGCGAACCTCCGAATTAGGTGAGCTTGCGTCATTTTGCACTGCGATTTGCCATATCTTTGGTTTTGGATGAGTGATTTGGACTTTGGTGCTTGGATCTGCAAAGTGCAAGTCGATAAAATCATCGTTTTCTAAATATTTGCTGCATTACTGTAGTGCAATGTCCCTTGTTCAGCTTGATTTCGCATAAATCCAACTCGGTATAAATCCGTGAAGGGGTGACAGCTTTATCACGGGCAAAACTGGGTGAAACTAAAATGAGAAATTGATCAAGCTTGTGTGTTTATTAGACGGCGGAGAGCGATAAATGATTAGGTGCCAGACTGCCTGGCCTGTTCCGTCTAAATTGGCGTCGATTTTGATGAGATAATTGACGAGCGGGAAAATACGAAGAAATCGGACTCCTGCTTTCGCGTCCAGCTAATTCAATTTTGTGCGCACGATTGAGATAGCCTCCTGTCTAAAGAATCTGTTAGTCAAAATTTTTACTCATCAAAATAGAAAAATTCCGATGACATTAGTACATATAGATATAATACAGAACTTTTTTCGCCTTGGTAGCGCGTTTGCAAAAGTACGAATACGTACGAAAAGAAAGACAGCGTGCAGAACGGAAAGATTGGCTGAAAAATATTGCCAACTGTTTTTTAGAGAGTATTTCGCCGTTCATGTGCATATTTTCTCGGCCGCGCGCTCAATTATCGCTGAGATCAGTTTGACACTCGACGGTCCAAGGCGACGGCAGATTTCCTCGTCCACTCGACTCGCTAAATCAGATTAGCAGCGGCTCACTGATGCGCGCATGTTTTAGGTTAACAAGAACCCCAAGGAGCTGTCCGGGTCCCAGATAATTTCAAGCTAACTGAGCTCCTAAGTTCACTGGATCAAGAAGCTGTCCCTTTCAATGTGTGTACATAACCAAGAAGAAATAGCTATGACTGTATGAAAAATAATAGGATAAGATGCGTGAACCCATCTTGTAGATATTGAGCCTCTCATGTATGTACACAGTAGTGTTGTACTTACTGAAATAAAAATAAATTGAAAAACTACAATAATTGGCTTGCCAGTAAAATGGTTAAGGCGCTCGACTGGAACGCGAGAGGTCCAGGGTTCGATTCCCTGGCACATCTGGCAAGTTTTCCTTCTCTACTTTGGCCAAATTTGAGCCCCTCTCTTTTACCGATGCAACTTGTTCCATCATCTTGAAGCCTAAAGCCGCTAGGGCACGCACATTCGAAGGTCCCTGGCTCCAAATCGATACAAATCTCTTGACACGGCACAGAGTCCTGATTGCAGCTACCTGAAAAAACATGAAAGCCTAGACAGACACCGGTGCATTAGCGGCAAAAGCATGGGTAGCAGCTAATGCATTTTGCAGAGGGGAATAGCATTGCGAATGTAACGTACCCAATACATCTGCGTTAACGCAAAGGTACCTACCTACCTACCTATGGTAGAGTATGCATGTATGAATGAATGAATTTTTACTGGTCTAATATACAACACAGCAAAAAGGAAAACACCAGCAGCATAGCACGAATACAACTGGATCCACACAGTAGGGAATGCAGAAGTAAGGCCATGCAAGCTTTAAGTGTACACATTGTATGTACAGCTAACAGATACTCCAAGATAAACTCCAAGATAATCTGCAGAAAAGAAATGGTCACAATAATACAACAGTACGATGTAACAGCTAAAACCCATAAACAAGATGCTCTTTCAAGTTAGAATGATTTTCAAGGGACGATTTCAGGATGGTAATTGAGGCACTGTTTCTAATTTTTTCATCCAACTCGTTCCATGTCTTTACTATCCGGTTACTGTAAAAGTATTTTCTCGTATCTAACTTGGCATTTTTGCTCAACAAATTATTACACGTCCCAGCCCTAGTATTGTTTGAATTGATGGCCAAAAAACTTCCATTTCCTATACAAACGATGCCCTTTACAATTTTGTAACAAAAAGTCAAATCATGTACAAGTCTACGATATTCAAGGCTATGCAACCCAAGAAACTTACACTGCATTTTGTACGAATGTGAGACATATGGATACGGATAGTGGTAATTCATGACACGACATCTGGCACACAATCTTTGAACGAAGTGAATTTGAACACGCTCTATTTTACGTATATCTTTATTTTTGTACGGATTCCATACTTGAGTGAAAGATTCTAAAATAGGGCGAACGAAGACACAGTATGCTCTAAGCAGCAAAAAGCAGTCAGTCGTTGAGAACACGCGAAATATTTTGCCAACAGCCTGCAATGCTAGGTTGCTTACATACGTACAGTGGTCAGAAAAAGTAAGTTTACTGGACATTTTCACGCCTAAATCTCGACATAAAAATTCGTGTGCTATTAGGTCACCATTTACACTGTAGTTTCGACACGGATTACGTTTACCAATAGGCAATATGGCACATTTCTTGGACGCTATCTTCATTTGCCACTCGGCAGTCCATGATTCTATCCATGTAGTGTGTCCCTTTGCGTGAATATTTTGTTATTGTCCGAACACGTGGTGTGACATTGAATAAATTGCTAATTGCTGCGCGTTAGCTATTCATGGTCGCTTGCGGTCAAAAGTAAACGGACATGTGTGGGGTTGTGGAGTGGATTGTGGTGAATGTGGTGAATCACCTAGTAGGTACATAACGTACGTACCTACCTAGGCAAAGCCAAGACTGCTTCATACAAAATTTAGGTGCAGTGTTGACAATAAACGGCAAAGAACAAATTTTATTTTATTATTATTGCAAAGGACGTCGTGCATTGAGCATACTGTATGCTGTACGTGTACGTACGTAAGTACTACATTTCCAAAAGTTGACATTGGTAGGGGTCACAAAGTGTCCACTGGGTACCATAAAAATAGGGGTGTTCGCTTCGCATGGTACCGAGCAATGCCAGTGGCTTCAAATCGATAGCAACCGTCAGGCCTGGGCGATTTATTGTTTTTCCATTAGAAATTTTAATGATTGTCTGGCGTATTCCTATGGGATGCAACTACACTTTTAAGACCCACTTGTTTTGTTGTTCGCAAGCTTGAGAAGAAACTCGCAAACAAAATCCACTTTACTGTCTTTTTAAGAAAATTGACAATTTTTTATAGCCCTTTATCTTTATCTAAATTTGGGGTCTCTCCGAGCGAGGAAAAACAAAACAACAGAAACACCAGCAACACTTCAAGAAGATTTATCTTAGCTCATCAAAAAACCAAGAAGAAATTTTTACAAGTGCTGCGCTGCTTTTAGAAGCATTTAGTGTACGTTCTTACATACATGCATGATCCCATGGCTTTTGTTTTTCCAAACAAAAAAGGCAAAATTTCATCGCCTCAGTGCTGAAAATAAAGCGATCTCTCTATCCCTCTCAATCGTATGCTTGCGTCCGATCCGATTGTAAACACGCCTCTTTGCGATTCATGGCACGGTCGCATAGCAATTAGCATCTCATGGTTCATTCACATCGGAGAGATACGCTGGACGTTCGCTCACTCTACTGTATGCCTAGTATGACGGACACACACAAAGGCAACGACAACTCTAGGTGCGCCGGGCGTGCGCCGAGCGCGTTTCCTTGCTAATGTGAATGAGCCATCAGCTCAGGAGACTGGATTCGAGGTCTGCTTGAGCTTGTGCATGTGAGTTTGCTTTTGCTAGCCTACATATACCGCCGTCGCCGCCGCTACAAATTAGTTTCCTTCCGTCTCTACGGAACAGGGTTACTCATTGTGCAATATTACGGGCATAGTTTATTTATGTTTGAAGCAAGGCAGGGAAAGCTTGGCAATAAGACTTCAAGTTCTGTTGATTCTTGGTTGACGGTCACAAAAATGTTGTGCACTAAGTTTGGTAAAGAAAGCCTTTTTTCTTTGCGAAATTACAACACCATATTTTATTCAATGTCGTAATCAACAGTACATAGCACGATTAGTTGTTGTCGATTTCGCAAAAAGGCTGAGGCAGTTGGTACTTCTAAATTTGAACATAGCATAGTATGGTACGTTACGTACATCGCTAGCCGTGATCTATTGCTATGGAGCCTTGAAACGGATGGTGAGGGAGTATTGGAGAGATAGGAGAGGTGTAACCAAAGATAATGGAATGGTTTTAGCTTTATTGAACAAAATAGGCACACCCTGCTTGCTACCCTAGCTCCAAAGCATGAACCGGAACCGATTGAGGAATTTTTAATGCATCCAGCTTCGCATTGCTTTGGCTTGAATGGGTTGGGATAAAATACGAGTACGTAGGTGCCACGCACTTTTCTCTGCTTGAGGCTAAATTTGTGCTTCAATATTCATCTATCACTTTGGCATACACTCGCGAATTAGGCACTTTAGGCTGACGAATGTTGCGTAATGTTTAGAGCTGTACCGTGTGTAGATCAATCAATATAGTTCTATTCATCAGTTTAGCACTGTCGAATGGAGGGCGTTTCGAGAACTTGCAATAATCAAATGGAGGTTTTCCTCTTAGGCTGATGATGCAATTTAATTTTAAAGACAAGAGAAGAGGCTTATTACGTAGCGCATACCCACTCGTTGAGTGCACCAAAAGAAACCATTACCAAATCTTATCCTATGATAATGTACGACAAAACAAAACTGAAACATAGGATAGACAACAAATACACATTGTTTGCAATGGGTTGGTAGGACATAAAAAATGCTACATTTATGTCGCTGTCCGTCGCTTACCTTGAAAAATAATTTCATGTGCTTGACCCAGAATGAAAAATTTCCAGCAACAGCAGAACAGCAAGAAAAATAATTGTCGCAGACAACAACCATTACTAGACGCATCCATGCTCTCAGCTACGAATTTTTCATTGCAATAAACTTTTTATAGCCAGCGCCGTTGAACCAGAAGAAATGAGCAGTAATATTCCAAAAGGCATGACAAATCCTTCTTTATCCCTTTTCCTTATCCTCTTCTTTTATTTCTTGCCTAGCAGACATCGCTTTGCTTGTATCTTCGAGAGACAAATAACAAGGATACGCATGGAGGCATCAGCCCATAACAAAGGGGGCCTGCTTCGACTAACTTAAAGGAAAAATTCTCGAATATCAAAGAATGTCGTGAAGCAGTTGAAGATTTGTGGGAGAGTTAAGCATGGCCGGGCAGAGTTTTAAGTAGCAAAAAGAGAAGTAGTAATTGAAGTACACTGCCGCAGTGTAGCTCATGCGCTCGCGATCGAGTTGCCTCCTTGCTCCGTCGCAAATTAGCGCCAAACTTCCCTTCTCCTCCTTCTCTTTCTTATTCCTCAGGCTTTCTTTTCCTCCCTGTCCCCTTTTTCCGTCGTCGTCGTCGGTCGGTCGGTTCTTTTTCTTTTTATTTGCCACGTCGCCGTTAAAGGCAAAGTGCCACCGAGCGCCAGATGGTTGGCGGAGGACGGAGGGAAAAAACAAGCCACCAACGGCGCGCCGTTAAACTACAACTCTTCTACGTACACTTCGCCGGTCCTTGAAAAGTCCATGCGCTCGCAGCCAGACGGAGGGAAGGGTAGAGCGGGGCAACGCCGTCCAATATCAGGATTAAAAAAAAGCAGAAAAACGGTGCCCAACAGAGAGACCATCTCAACCAGAGAGGGGAGGGTAGAGCGGGGCAATACCGTCCACTCAGGCTTCAAAAATACATAGCTAGGCAAAACGGTGCCCAACAGAAGTCCTTGGCGAGTCCAGACGGAGGGAGTTTTTCTTAAGGGTATGGCGGGGCAATTCCGTGCAAAGTCTGGGCCGGAATCTGTCTGAACTGGGATTAGGAATGGCCAATGCGCTGTTGCACCGATCGATATTGGTCACTTTCTCGTCTTAGTCTTCTTCTATTCACTCAATCATCTATCTGGCCGAATTTACCCCGCCACTGCCCGACTCGAGTTTGGACAGGAAAATGAACCAAAAAGAATTGTTGAGACCTACTAGAAAAGAACTAAAGCGGAGCGACGCTTGGAAAAACGGTGCGGGCACATGTCACACAACGCGACGGCGTCACACAATCTACGTACCAGAGTGACTGAGCGAACGGAAGAGAGGGCGACGAATGAAAAGCATGAAAGCAGCTTGTGTATGTAGCTTGATCGATAACAGCTAATAAACGCCCGTGGCTAAGCGCGTAGACAGACACAGGGAGAAAGGGAGGAGCGATAGGGAAAAAGCGGATAAGACTAAACAGCTCAAAGCTGACACGAAAGCTGCGCGATCTTTTGATGATATCGCGCAATAATAATTAGCGAGGAGTGGAGGAGCGATAAAAATAGTACATTATGGGTAACTACAGCAAGGCATTCAGAATATGCAGACCTGGGGTAGCAAGCAACTGTAAACGCTATTGCTTACGGTAGTGAGAGAAAATAAATAAATTAAGGTCTCACACTATAGATCTCTGAGCCGTGGACTCCTGTACTACTACTGAAGTATCTGGTGATATCTAATTCCAGCTGTTTTCACTTCCTGACACCATACGATCATCCGTCTGCTTGTTTTCCGTTCGCTGTTTCCGCTCCAGTCGCGCTCTCTGCGTTCGTCTTCGTACTATGCAGGGACAACTGTCTATGAATGGACTTCTTGATAAATTCGGTCCAGGCTCTCCTGAGCCAATGAAAACGAGTTGAGAGGAGATCAAGATATCGATCGAAAGCTTGTTACACGATCTCTTTGACGCGCCATAGAGCGCTTCTTGAAACGGCCTCTCCGTGGCGCTATTCTTGATTGAAACGATAACTTTTTCAAACACGTTTTTCTTGGATAACTTTGCGTAGAGGCAACGTAGAGAGGCGCCGCAGGTACCGATCGATTCCTCTCGTCAAGACGCGTTGAATGGTGTGCGCATGTTGAAAAATACCCAGTGGTTCCTTCGGAACACCCAAATCGCATGGTTTTTGGGGTGTTCTTCGGCGTGTCGTACTGCGCCGAATACAAGAGCGCAGAGAGAGGAAGAGTTAGTCATAAGAACCCCCCCCTTTTTGACCTCCTAAACTCGTTTTTCTGGTTTATTTTGCATGTTTTCAAGCTAAAGTGGTATAAAACAAGCTATTCTTGCGCAAAAATTATCATTTTGGGCTATGATCGGCCATGTCTGAAGGGGTGGTCAAGAGGGGTGAAAACCAAAATGTATCCCAAACTGTCCCAAATGATTTGCCATCAACTGCTATGGCTATAAACACGTCGAAAACGCTGCTTTCAGCTGTAAAACCCTTCGTTTTCGTCGTTTTTCGCAGTCTCTGATATGGGGCTATATACGAGTACAAATGACGATAGGCACCGATTGGGGGGGGGGGGGGGGGGCTATATACGAGGGGGGCTATATTCGAGGGGGGCAATACACGAAACATTACAGTATGTAATGCATAGTCCGCCTTTTGATGTTGCGTCGAATGAGTCAAATTTTGATGAAAACTTGTCGCCGGTATTTTTGTGCCCTTCCAAAAAATGTCGAATGCTGCATAAAAATTGCTGTACAGGTACGTACACCCGCTGCATGCATAATGCTACTGGTTTATGCGGTTGGGTGGGCCAGTGTTGATGTTGATGTTTGGCTGATGAAAAATACCTCTCGCGTCCTACACCGACAGAAACCAGTCGCAGTGTCAAATCTACTGATGTCAAGTTGAGATTTTTCAAACAGGTAAATAAAAATTATACCAAGTACGGTAGCGTTTTGTTTTGGTAAACGTAAAATCGGGTTGGTTTACCAGACAAAAACAGACCCATCTAGCCGCGTTCACAACGTAACGTCCGTTCCGTACGTCCGACGTACCTAGGAGTACATGATCGCCAGGCACTCCTAGATACGTCGGACGTACGGATTTGCGGACGTGTGTTGAAGGCGGCACCACTACCCCAGTATTCTGAAAAAGTAGCTGGGCGCCTGAAGAGAAAGCTATGCAAGTAAAGTTTCAAATATTTACATTGACATCACTGGTGACATCGTCAGCGCAGACACCAAAAATTCCAATTTCTTCAAGCCCCCGTACCGCGTTGGGTGTGTGAGCGAGATTACTGTTGGTCGCATCGAACTTATGCGGCAGAAGTTGACGCCCAAAGAAAGGAGAGAAACTTTTGAGAGCCAGTGACTTTTACAAATACAAAATTTTGAAGATGACTTTTACACCTCCATTTCTGTCGTACAAAGTACAGTACGCTCTGCTTAAAAGTTTTGTAATTTTCTTTGTTTTCTCTGCTTCTGCTTCAACTACAGTACTGTTTGGCTACGGTACAATGCTTTTTCTTTTTTGGCGTGTTTCTTCGTTGTTTGATAGTTTGAGGAAAGCTTTTCGCGACATTGTATGTTACTGAGACACAATATAAGGTAGGCCTACTGTACTGTAAGATTTTCCGCAAACAGGTACGTACGTACGCACCTTTTTAGTATGTAAGTACGTACAGCAACAAAAGCAAAAGCCATAAAACAAACAAAGTTTTGTGTGCATGGTGCGTGCTGCCTCACGACTGCAAAATGCGATATCACAACAGAGTCGACGCAATAATGTGCAACTACGCGACCCAAGGTTGGCTGTGGAGTGTGCGCACAAAACGTATATAATCTTTTGCTGTCACCTCGCCCTGTGAGATGTCTTATTTTGTAATGTACGTAATGTCGCCTCCCATCCTCTCTTATCTCACATACATAACGCAGTCAAAATACGAAGGCCACGGTGGGTTGAACTTTTGCTGTCCGCCCAAACTTTTCCTCTCTTCGCCTGTCTGTCATTCTTTGTTGGATGCGAATTTGTTTGTACACATCTCTCTTTCCGCATCCGCACTTACTGTAATACTCACTGTTTCGCTGTTTTCTTGATATTTAGCCTGTTTTATTTATTTATTTATTTTATTTATTTATTTATTTGTTTATTTGTTTGTTTTTTTTATTTATTTATTCTTTCATTTATTTATGTATTTATTGTATTATTATATCAGGCTTAGGCTACGACTTTGAGGCTACTGCATATTTATTCATATTTGTTAATATTTATATATTTTTTTGCTATTTATATATTACAATATCTACAGTACGGTATCTCCTCTTCCATCCAATCCCTACCGCCCTCCTTCAGCAAATTTTACAAAATAAAAAAAACAATATCCTCGGTCATTCTTCTTACCCTTTCCTGTTTGTACTTCTTCCAGGGTGACCCAAAACACACCGTAAGCAGCCAAGCCATACCACAGCCTTCCTTTCATCGCAATCATGGCTCATTCGACCAAGACCCGACAGCACCACTCCGAGTACGACGTGGAGTACCGTTCGACGATCCAGCCGCGCACCGCCTCTCGGGGTTCCGCCATCCGCCACTCCGGCACCTACTCGCCCACGCCCCTTTCGGGGGGCGGCGGCAGAGTGCTGAAGATCGTGACGGAGATGGGCAGTAGCAGCGTGGCGGGGATTTCGCCCGCCATGACGGCCAACGCGGCCCAATCTTTCGTGAAGGCGACGGAGAACGAGAAAAAGGAAATGCAGAACCTGAACGACCGATTGGGCAACTATATCGACCGTGTAAAAGGTGCGGGTGGTTTTGGTACATAGGGTACTGTGGGGTAAATCCGGCCACCTACGCTTCTTTGAACTTGCTGTTTCAACAAAATGGTGAACCAAAATAAATAACCTACTGTACTCATACCGTATTTCCTGTGCATAGCCCCATATGCAAAAATTGAGACAGAGGTCCTACTGTATATATGGGGCTATGAATAGGGGGCTATGCATAGGAAGGCTATGCACAGGTAAACACGGTAGCAAACAAGAGGAGAATTCGAGGAATCGATTGATATCTTATTTTATTTGTCTCAATCGATCCATGGCTTGCTTGCTGAGATATGCAGCCCTGAAACATAGGTATGAGTAGGTTATGTACCGTAGGTGGCAGGACTTTTTTTGCCGGGTTCACCCAATAGTACCCTGCGTATGTACGTACATGGGTACTGAACGTAATGTAGCGTTTTTAGGTTTGGATTGGATAGGCGCATGACCACAAACAAACTCACGGCTGGGGTTCGAACTCGCTTACGCTCGCCCTGTTTGGCTGTTCGCCTGCTCTCTACCAACTGAGCTATGCAGGCAGCACGCCCGAATCTCCTAAAGACAATGTTATACCTGCAGTACTTGCTGTCAGGTTTGGAAGCGCAGAATCGCAACGCATTGGGTTCGAACCCGCTTACGTCCGCCCTGCCTGGCTGTTCACCTGCTCTCTACCAACTGAGCTACGCAGGCAGCACGCCCGAATCTCCTAAAGACAATGTTATACCTGCAGTACTTGCTGTCAGGTTTGGAAGCGCAGAATCGCAACGCATTGGATTCGAACCCGCTTACGCACGCCCTGCCTGGCTGTTCGCCTGCTCTCTACCAGCTGAGCCATGCATGCAGCTCGCCGAAATATCCTAAAGACTGTGCTTCACATACTACGTACTGTACATACATGCCGTACCTGTTGTTGTGCGTGCAGGTTTGGAGGCGCAGAACCGCAAGCTGGTGGCGGATCTGGAGGAGATGCGCGGGCGCTGGGGCAAGGACACGGCGGAGATCAAGAGCCAGTTCAGCACGCAGCTCATCGACGCCCGCCGCAACATCGACGACGCGGCGCGGCGCAAGGCCGAGATCGAGGTGCACATCGCCCGCCTCCAGGAGGATCTCGGCGACTATCGCAGACGGTGAGTTGAGTGAGTTGAGTAAAAGGAGAAGGCGTGAAACATCAAGTTCGTGGGTTTATCCATATCGCGTGGGAGAAGTAGGTAAAAAGGAGAACAGTTGAAACATCAAGTTCGTGGGTTTATCCAGACAGGTAACAGCTCAAGTACGTATGTACACCTAGGACAATGAAGTATCAAGTTCATGGGTTTATAAAGACCACAGCTCAACCAAGACAATGCTCTCTATTCTGTGACTGACTAATACAGAAAGAGTGCGTATTGGGGCTGTGACGTGGGGTTAGAAGAAAATGGCAGCATGTGTTGTGCGTGAATTTGCATTAGCCTTCCCTTGCACTTTTACCAAGAATAGTACGTAAATGTCTTTATTTTCTTGCGTAAAGTACTTCTGGATTTTCCAATTAGGCATTGGACCTGGTGCAATAGCGCATGATGTTGTATTATTTTTGATCAAAATGTTTTTTGTTCTGCTTGCAATATTTTTCAGTCGAAATTCACTGAGCAAACAGCTCTGTAATTTACATAATCTCAGCCTAAGATACGAATAAAAGAGCGCTCTTCAGCCAGTTTTGTTCGTGTTTTCTTGTATTTTCCCAGGCTGGTGAACAATTTATTGCAACAAAGGGTGGGCGGGGAATTGAATGAAAATCACAACTGGGCGGGATTGAATATTTGCGCGCGATGAGTGGGTCACAACTTTGCAAACTTGACGATGACACATGTTTATGTACGTACGGTACGTACACGTTTCTACATACGAAGGAAGGTGTACCGTATGTACGTACAAACCTCTTATTCTGATTGCAAGGGAAACAACTTTCATATTGAGCCGGTTTCTGTGGCAGTACATAACATAACATAACATATGGTAACATAACATAACATAACACTGGAGCATGTATCTACACTATTGGATGGGTGGGACAATGAGTTAAAGGTGCCACTGTTTTCTCTTCAAGTGTTATTCTATCACTCTCTTGGGCTATCAACCAACAAAAGATCAATTTCGAATCTGGGGACGATCGCAGGTTTAAAATGCAAAAGACTTTCTCTTGACACAATGGGGATTCCCGAATCAAAAGTGTGGCTGCCAAAAATAATTTTACGAATCATTGAACAAAGTCAGATTTAGGTACTTTTAGGTCATAGGCTACCAATCGAAATTTTGGAAACAGTTAGTAATCAGTTTGGCACTTTATTGCAATTTTGGAAACAGTAATCATTTTTTAAGAATGGAGGGTCACAGCTTTACAGGACGATAAACAAAGCAAATATAAGTTCCGTTAGCAGCTAACCCATGTCGGCTACTACACGCAACTGGCGTAGCAAATTTACATCCATTGTTAATTCCACAGTTACAATAGAACAGTAGCTAAACCAATTTATTTTCAGATACGATGAAGCCGTCAACATCCGACGGGGAGACCGAGAGCGCATCGAAATGTACACCACCCAACTGGCGGACTACAACGCCGAGATTGACATGCTGAAATCGCGGATGAAAACGCTGAACGACGAACTGCATCGCTACGGAAGAGACAACGGAAAGATGTGGGACGACTTGCAGAAAGTTCGCTCGGTATGCCCGCCCGGCTTAAAATAGGTAGTGTACATACAGTTCGGTAGGCTTAGGCTTATGTGTACCTTGGCTTAGGCATAGGATAGGCTTAGCTAATGGACTTGGGCTTAGGCATACATAGCTAATGGACTTGGGCTTACAAAAAATAGGCTGACTTGGGCTTAGGCTTGACTGGAAATTACGTAGGCTTAGTGGACTTGGCTTAGCTCATGTCCTTGGGCTTAGGCTTAGCTAATTGATCGGGGCTCATGGGCTTAGGCTTAGTTACTTGACTGGGGCTTAGGCTTAGGTTAGGCTTTGCTAATCCTAATGCTGATGTATGTAGGTTTGGGTTTGGCTTACGCAAGCTTTGGCCTCGGTATAGGCTTATTGTGCGTTGGCTTAGGCTAAGGCTTCTGACTAAAAAGATATGCATTTTTGTTGCAGGACTTGGATGAGGAAACCGTCAGCCGAATTGATTTCCAAAATCAAGCCCAAACTCTCATGGAGGAGCTGGAATTTTTGCGCCGAGTTCATGATACGGTATTAAACCAACGTTTTGCTATTTGGTTTTACATTTTACACCTGAAAAAACATCTCGTGTAAACACCAAAGTGATGTTACGGGGTGTACTTTTATCGTATAGGAAGTGAAAGAGTTGCAAGCCCTGATTTCGAAGGAACCCGCGGACACCCGCGAGTTTTTCAAGAATGAACTCGCGATGGCCATCCGCGACATCAAGAACGAGTACGACCTGATTGCCCAAGCGGGCAAGACGGATATGGAATCTTGGTACAAGTTAAAGGTACGGCAGTAGGCAGTCGGCAAGTTCGTAGAACAAAATGCAATGGGAAACGGTGGCCCAAAACAATCGATTTGTTTGTATGTAGGTGCAAGAAGTTCAATCTGCGACCGGTCGTCAAGCCATGGAGCAGAATTTCCAACGCGAGGAGATTCGACGCATGCGCGAAAATATCAACGATTTGCGCGGGAAGCTTGGCGATTTGGAGGGAAAGGTGAAGGCAGGGATCGCGTGCAAAAATTTGTTTCGCGAGCCACAAACTTTTCTTTTCAGTATTTTTACAGTTTTGTCCGTATCCTTTACTATTTTTATTCTTTTCCAGAACGTAATCCTAGAAAAGCAAGTGCAAGAGCTCACATACCAGCTTGATGACGATCAACGCCAGTACGAGGCGGCGTTGAATGATCGCGATGCTCAGTTGCGAAAAATGCGCGAGGAGTGCCAGGCATTGGTCGCGGAATTGCAAGCGCTGCTGGACACGAAGCAGATTCTGGACGCGGAAATCGCCATCTACCGCAAGATGCTCGAGGGAGAAGAGAATCGGTAGGTGCGATGCAAATGTAAAATTGCGCCTTATTTTGCATTCGCGCGCTCACTCGCGGGTAACTCGCGAGCATATTTATTTTTCCACCAACAGAAAAACGACTTCAAATTTTCTTGGCTTTATTGTTGGTTACTGATCAGTAAAAATAAATTAGACCAATTTTGCCCAGGAATATTTAGGACTAACTTCTTTTCTTTGCATAATTTTTTCTAGCGCCGGTCTGCGTCAGATGGTGGAACAAGTGGTGAAATCTCACAGTTTGCAGCAGCAGGAAGATACCGAATCGCAGCGCCAGGTGCGCGGCGAAATGACCTCGCGCACCACCTTCCAGCGTTCCGCGAAAGGAAACATCGCCATCGCCGAGTGCGAACCCAGCGGAAAGTACATCGTCATCGAGAACACGCATCGCAGCAAGGTAAAGTGAATGAAACCCCGCGGGAACGCGAGGTGTCTCGCGAAACACGGCTTTACACTTGCACACTACATATCTAAAGGTGTACCCACAGGCCCAACAAATAACAAAGCATAAGTAACATAGCATGGACCACCGTAAAGTGGTCTACATACGTTTTCATACAAAGCAAAGTGGACTTGTGACTGTTCAAGGACTCCTATATTCGAGGCAGTTATTTACTAACAGTTCTTACCCGTTTGTTATGAAAACGTGGACCTCTTTTCGGTGGTCCATGCGATATTACTTATGCTCTGTTATTTGCGGGGACTCGTGGTAGATGAGGAAAGGGCTGGCTTTTCTGCGACATGTCTTTACTGAATAGAAGAGGATTTTTAGCTCTCTGACGAGCCAGGAACTGATTATTTGGGCGAGTTGCCAGACACTGGCACAGGAGTAAGCTTGAACAACGTTTGGGCTTTATTTTGTCTGCGACGCCTTTTCCTTTGCAGTTTAGTACGGTAGAGTAGATGAAAATCACTGTACGTACGCACGTACGCAGTTATGGTACTGTAGGTAGCTGCAAAATTTGGCTCTTCTCAAACCATTGGGTGCATGCATGGAGGATAAGTTTTTCTTGAAATTTCTTGGACCTTTCTTCTTCAATCTTTGCCTTTCCCTCTTCATTCTTGGACATCATTGTTCAGTCACTGTTTCCAATCTAGGAAAAGATTTGGCTTTGTTTCAGGAGGAGAACGTCGGTGAGTGGAGACTTCGTCGCAAGATTGACAATCGACGCGAAGTGGTCTTCACCTTCCCTCCCAATACCGTCATTAAGGCTGGCCGTGGCTGCAAGGTGACCTTTCATTCCTATCGTCAATCATGTCTAGGTGGCTCCGCGGTATTATGCATTATTTAGCATAAAGCTTAGATCGAGCTACGAAACTTCTTTTCCGCTCCCAGATGACTGAACTAAAACGACGACAACGACGACGACAACATCCCAGTTGGCAGCCGTTCTAAATAAAATTTACACTAAATGCCACGGGGCCAACTCTCTACGACCAAAAATTCTCAGCGCAACTAGTCAATATGCAAAAGGTACAGTACCCACCTCGAACGTTTCTTGTTCCCTTTTTGCAGATTTGGGCCCGTGGTCAAGGCGGAAGTTACAATCCTCCAAGTGAGCTGATTTTCGACGGAGAGGACAATTGGGGCGTGGGACTCAACGTGCAGACTGCACTGATCAACAGAGATGGAGAGGTAAAAGAAAGAAAACAGAAAAAAATGAGAAAATAAGAAAAATAAAAATGCGTAGTACAACCGCAAAATGCGTACGTACAGTACCTATGTACCGTAGGTAACATACACAGAAACGGGTGGATAATAGAGTAACAGAAATCAAGAATACGTGATCATGTAAGTGCAAATTTTTTTACAGGAACGTGCTACTCACACCCAACGCACTGTGCAGCAAGGTGGACCCATGTAAATCGACCGCGAAAGCAGCGAGAGAAGAAAGCTGGGATGGGATATTCAAAGTTTCTATTGGTACCTAACCTACAGTAGTTTGCTGATGCTAATGCTACTGAAAAACTTTGATACCACAACCCTACAGTATTGTAGCCTAATGACTTCACTGCCATTTTTGATAGGGCTTTGTGTTGGCTAGCTAAATAGCAAATCATCGAATAAGAGATATTGTAGCATTTTTTTTAAATTTAGGACTTGCGTTGAGACCTGCATTGCATGTAATTCACCTGTGCCAAAATGTGTGTACGTGAGTGAACATTCACAATAATACTCTATATTGTAAGCTGCACATTCAACATGTTTTGCTGACTTTATGAACTGCACATTGCACAAGAAAGTAGCTTGAATTTTACTTCTGATATATAGAGCAAATTTATTTCAAAAGTGACGAAAATACTGTGTAATGTGTAGTGCCTTGCCTTACCCGATCAATAATTGGGTGCTTGTGGAATTAAAACTTTATTTACTCCTGTTCTTTGATTCTCACTGACAAAACGAAATGTGAAACGAGTTCGCAAAACAGAAAATACAGCAACGCCAATGCAATTCCAATTCCATATGCCGCAAACACGGGTCGTAGGAGTGCAAATTTTACCGGCCGGAACTTTTTCCATGCACTTTCACCGCTATTCTGCCACCTCAAGTATACGCTTCTCTTGTAGTTTTTTGGCATCAGGTACGAATGTACGTGTTCCTGCGGATAGAGCGTCAGAAGCATTACTTTCACCCTGTTTCGCAATAAGACCGGTAGGTGGCGGGACAGAATAACACCGCTGGCACTGTGCGCAGCCTTGGCAGTCAACGCTCTTGACAGTTCATTCTGAATCAGCTGAATTCTCGGACAAAAGCTCATCAGTCTGAGCACTTGGTTTATGCGACCGTAAAAAACATAGGATGACTCATTACTGCACAGTAGGCGCGCTGTTGTTTTATCACCGCCTGGCAAAACAACGGCAGGGTTATCAGTAAAGGGGAATGCGGCAAAGAAATAGAGATGGACACATGATGCGGAGGCTTGATGTTTTTAAAGGGGTGATCTGACAGGAAGATTCTGCCCATGGGGATAAAATTGATTCAGCATAAAAAACTGAAGAGGCTCACTGAAAACCCCTCCACTCGCCTTTGTTGTAACTTATCTGCCTTCATGGCTGAAAATTTGTTTGCCGGATCCCCCTTTAAGGGCCCGTTGTAATCGTGGGTCACTGCTGTACATAAACTGGAGATAGGCATGGTACTTCGTGATCATTTGAAGCTGGCGCGATTCGATCAGTCTACTTAGCTCCGCCACTGTCGCAAATGGTAGTCGTGTTGTTGATTGCACGATGGCGCTAGATTGTAAAGGGGGAATCCGGCGAGAAATTTGCCGTTTTTTACACACTGTATGTAATGTACATACACATGACGAAATGTGCAACCAAGCCTTCTGTAACCGTGCCAAAAGTTTTCGCTGGATTCTCCCTTTATTGCGGCAGTGCATATCCAGAAAATTAAGACGCAGGGCAAAATCCAGGCTTTCCACTTGGCCAAAGACGGCAATTGACCAGAAATCTCCAGAATGCTCGTTGCCACTGCGCCAGCAAAATTTTTCTCCCTTTCACAGTACTGAATTGTTACTGCGTTCGCTAGCCAAACTAGGACAGCCAAGAGAATGGTTCCAAGTCCCAGGCCAATGGCGAGCGAACTAGTGGCCTCCTCTGCCTGCCATTGCGGACCCACAGCAAAGGCCCAACTGTCAGAGAAGAGAGGCATCGAAAAATCAACCGCTTTGAACCTGTACAAGTTGTTACAAAGAAGCATGGTAAGGTACAGCATGCACATATCCAGTGCTGTTCTGTACATTACATATGTACCTCTGCTGTACTGTACTATGGACATATCTAATGTACCAATAATCCAATCTGATACCTTTCATAACTGAGCAGATAAAGTCCATACGCTGTATCAACTTCACCTCGCTGCACCAGTCCCAAAATTCCACTGCAACTACCATTCCTGCAGATTTCAATGTTGGCTTTCATTGTGGTATTAGCAATAATCTGCACTGAAAAGTTGTCCATTAACCAATGCGCAAGCCTTCCATGTGATGTGCCAAAGCCTGACTTCAGGTCACAAAATATGAACGCTTTTGTCGTGGGGACAAGCCTTTTGCAAGGTGGTGGAGAACTACCATCATAACCAATTCGCAGCACTGACATTGCCATCTTTGGAATCTCAGCAGACTACTTCATCCATTTCAGCTGCATACTGGTGCATTCCATCCATAAGTACCTATGATGTGGTGGATGGATATTATGTGATAACAATTTTTTTCATCAATGTAAAAGCATGAAAGCAAGTGTAAGACCAAACTCCACTTTTTTATTATATATTTGAATATAGAGTATTTGCATAGGGAAATGGTACTGTAGGTGAGGTAGTTTGCATATGAGACTAATGAATGACTTGTTCACTTATAAAGATAAGCAAGAACAAACAGTCATGTGCAAATGTTCAACTTTCACATTTTTTTCATGTGATGGTCGAGCCAAGGGAGCACATTTCTACATAGAAACATATTGTAGTCAGTGAAATTCCGCACCCACTACAGCCTTCTGTTCAGCTTCAGCATACACAATTCATGTCACACTGTACTGAACATGTACAGTATTTCATGGTAACTTCAACAAAGAAATATGCCAATGAAACTCCAATCCCAATCGCATATCCACATATCAAACGCCTGAACATGGAAAGTCTGACTAGCCTAGGTGCCTTTTGCTTAGCTAAGTTATAGCCTAAGTGTTTCAGACCACTGCCATAATAGTTACTAGCAGCTTGAAGAAAGGAATGCCGTTTGAAGGATTTAGGCATCAAATAGGTCGTTACATGCTCAACTGAATAGAGTGTGTATAAAACCTTTTTGATTTTTTTTCTCTTGGTGAATGACAAGTGCTTTGACAAGGCAATGCCTCCATAATTATGGGTAGCCAGTTTATCAGCTAAATTTTCTTGAAACAGCTCGATTCCAGTGCATTCTCCCATGGCACTGAGTGCAACGAAACGCTGACCAAAGAAAATGAGATTCTTGTTCCTATCATGACAAAGTGAAGCCGCTATTTCTGCAATTTCTGACTGAATTAAAGAAGGATTTTGAGCAAATGCTTCTGCCAATTCTTTCCAGTCTTTGGTTAAAAAATCTTCATGGGTCTTGGTTTGCAATATCAGTCGTCGTTTCTTGGAGGATATCAACTGTAGCAGCTGTTCTTTTGAAGTAAATAACACCTTTGTTTGGTAACTTGTCACAGATTGTGCCTTCAGTGCTGCATTAATAAACCATATCAGGAAAGCACACAGTAGAGGGATCCAGAATTTGATGGGTCTTACTGATGATTGGCCAGTTAATTCCAGAAAACTTGTTGTGCAGGCATTGAGAAATGTTTTCCAATTTCTTATGGGACACCCCATTAGGAATATTAAGATCGCATTTACCATTAGGATTACCAGAGTCAGTGCAATGGTGTACCTATCTAAAGTGAGACTCAATGAAGTGTCTTGTTCTTTATCTGCTACCAAATGTGGCCCAATGGCAAAAGTCCAGGAATCTTTGTACAGAGGCAATGAAAAGTCCATGGATTGAAATCTGAAGCAGAAAAGCTACATACAATATGCCAACTCTGTTATTTGTTCAGATTACAAGTTTCTGTTCCACCTATTTGTTGCCTCACCTTTCTTCAGTGATAAGATATATAGCAAACTCAGTGTCAAATACTCCAAGCTGAATGTCACGAAGTGCCCCATAGCATGTACCATTCAAATAACACACATCAGTTTGATCAGTGTTGTTGATGCACACAAATAACAAATCAAAGTACCAAGAAATGCTGCAGAAAATTTCTTTTGCAAGTGGAAATCCATGCCTTTTGCATGGATCCCCAAATAAACAATCTACATCTCCAACTCGAAGCACAGGTTTGGATGCCATAATAAAACACATGTATTTTTTATCATTTGCAATATTCTAATCAAAATAAAAGCATTTGAAACTTACATTTAGTTCAGAGATCATGCAGAAGCAGAGACACAAAACAAACAAAGTTTCCCCCACAGTCAAACTGCTGTCACATCAATGCTCTCTTCTCTACATAACAGACAATGGCAATAACTCACCTGCAATAAACCAACACATACAAAACCCCATGCATATTGCATATGCTACTATCAGTGGTCTAACCATGGAAAATCCAAGAGACTTTGGTCTTTCAGGCTTGGTAGAAGCAAAGTTAGAAAATCCTCTGTCATAGTAACCACCTGCATGTAAAAAAGCCTGCCTTTTGAAAGATTTTGGTACCAAATAAGTAAGTACCTGATCAACAGGGTATAAGGTGTACACTATACGCTTGAGTATTTCTCTATTTGTGGTTGTCATACGCCTTGACAGAGGAAGTCCAGAATAACTGTTGGGAGCAAGAGACTCAGCTAGTTCCCTCTGCATAACATGAACTTCTTTGCATTCTGCCATTGCTCTGAGCACAGAATTTTGACGACCAAAAAAGATCAGCCTTTTGTCAGTGTCATTACACAGAACAGTGCCAATTTCTTTTCTATCTCTTAGTATTAGAGGTGGGTTTTCTTCTAGAACTGTTGATAGTTGCTTCCAATCCTTTGTTAGTAAGTCTAGGTGGCTTTCATATTGCAGAAATAGTTGCATACTTCTTGAGGACAAAAGGTGGAGCAATTCATCCTTGGAGGAAAACAAGCTTTTGAAGTGGTAATTTGCAACTGATTGTGCTTTCAGTGCTGCACTGATGAACCATACAAGAAAAATACATGGGAGTACCCAGGCTTTCAGTGGCTTGACTGAAGATTGACCTGCCATTTCCAGGAAACTTGTTGTACATGCACCAAAAAAGTTCATACAATTTTTTCTCAGACAACTTGTCATGAGGATAAAGGCAGCATTCACTAGAAGTGTTGCCAGAGTTAGTAAAATAGTGGCCATTCCCAAATTAATGGTGATAGCTGAATGTTGAAGCCCTTCATAAGCCAAATGAGGCCCTATTGCAAAGGTCCATATATCTTTGATCACAGGAAGTGAGAAGTCGATAGACTGGAACCTGCAAACTTCAGTAATATGAACATTTAGTTTGCTACTGATACCTTTATTATCTGATGGCTTATGCTTGCACTATTCTACAGAGCAAAACATTGACCCAAAAGCCTATACTTACCTTTCATATGTGATGAGATAAGATGCGATCTCAGTGTCAACTATCCCCAGTTGAATTGCACCAAGTGCTCCATAACAAGTGCCATTTTCCACACATGTATCTGGTTCAGTGGTGTTGAGGCATACAAATAATGGTGTAAAGAACTGAGTGAGCTCTCTTCCACAAAATAAATCCTCTTCAAAGTCATACCCAGTGCGCTTGTATTTGCATAGGTTTCCCAATGAGCAGTGTTTATCTGCAATTCTTAGCACTGGCTGATTGTTAGCCATTATTGTTCTTTCGAAGTTAAAAAAGAATGTTACAGTGCCACAACCAGAAGGAAGAGTATGGCACACATACTATCTGAGTGTTGGTAGCAGGTCTAGATAGGTAAATTTGGTTTATTCATGTCTGTCAAAGATTACATGGGAGTATCAGATAGTGGGAATGGAAAAAGATTGCGCTTTTAGCTTCATTATTTGCGCTGAAACTTGACACGACAAAATAGAAATCATCACAGGAGTGACAGGGAGCATAAGCAAAAAGTGCACATACTTAGTACATAGCAGTTGCAGTTTCCATATATCTGAACTCACATGTCATAAACAGTAGTTAATGTACTTAGCATGCTCACATTAACTACTGATCTATTGCTCAGATGAGCTGAAAAGCCAATTCATTGAAGGCAGATGCCAGATGCATTACATTCACAGAAAATTGGATATCCAAAAAATTGGATATCCAGGAAATTGGATATCCAGGAAATTGGATATCCAGGAAATTGGATAATCGAAAGCACGCCATCCACAGACAAACAAACAAACAAAACTCGTAGCTCGTAAACGATCTTCCTTGCTTGACGGCGTGCTCTTTCGTCGAAATTTGGAGCAGAATTCAACATGGCTGAGTATTTTTCTGGATATCCAATTTTCTGGATATCCAATTTCCTGGATATCCAATTTTCTGGATATCCAATTTTCTGGATATTACGAAACCAATTTACTGGGGATTCCATATCCAGAAAATTGGATATCCATAAAATTGGATATCCAATTTTATGGTTTCATAATATCCAGAAAATTGGATATCCAGAAAATTGGGATCCAATTTTTTGGGGCCAAAACGAGTCAGTGATTGCTTCGTTTCTTTTCACTACGTAGGCCATTCTTCTCTATACAGGAATTATATATTTTTGCTATTACAGTCATCTCAGCTATAGATCAGTGAATGTGAACGTACCAAGTAAACCATGTAAATTCAGCTATATTGAAATTGCAATTGCTATGTGTATTTTTGATAATGCTCTTGTGATGGTTTCTTTTTTGAGTGTCAAGTTTCAATGCAAATAATGAAGCTAAAAGCGCAATCTTTTCCCATGTTTCTGCACACTGTGCAATCTTTGACTGCTGACATGAAGGAGCTAAAGTGAAACCTATGTATGTGCCTAGACCTGCTGCCATTACTACTCAGATGGATACAGTATGTACTCTGCCTTTTGGTGGCAAGGTAACATTTGTTTTACCACCTAAGCAACAATAATGGTTAATAATAAGCCAGTGCTAAGAATTGCAGATAAACACTGCTCTTTGGGAAACCTTTGCAAATACAAACGCACTGGGTTTGAGTTTGAGCAGGATTTATTTTGTGGAAGAGAGCTCCCTCAGTTCTTTACACCATTATTTGTATGCCTCAACACCACTGAACCAGATACTTGTGTGGAAAATGGCACTTGTTATGGAGCACTTGGTGCAATTCAACTTGGGACAGTTGACACTGAGATCGCATCTTATCTCATCACATATGAAAGGTAAATATGGGCTTTAAAACATAACATTGCAAGTGCTGCTAAAATGAATGCTTCTGGCCCTTTTTGCTCTGCAGAATACTTCAAGCATAAGCCATCAGATAATGAAAAGTATCAGTTGCAAGCTAAATGATCATATTACTGAAGTTTGCAGGTTCCAGTCTATCGACTTCTCACTTCCTGTGATCAAAGATATATGGACCTTTGCAATAGGACCTCATTTGGCTCATGAAGGACTTCAACATTCAGCTATCACCATAAATTTGGGAATGGCCCCCATTTTACTAACTCTGGCAACTCTTCTATTGAATGCTGCCTTTATCCTCATGACAGATTGTCACAGAAAAAACTGTACAAACTTTTTTGGTGCATGTACAACAAGTTTCCTGGAAATGGCAGGTCAATCTTCAGTCAAGCCACTAAAAGCCTGGGTACTCCCATGTATTTTTCTTGTATGGTCCATCAGTGCAGCACTGAAAGCACAATCAGTTGCAAATTACCACTTCAAAAGCTTGTTTGCCTCCAAGGATGAATTGCTCCATCTTTTGTCCTCAAGAAGTATGCAACTCTTTCTGCAATATGAAAGCCACCTAGACCTACTAACAAAAGATTGGAAGCAACTATCAACAGTTCTAGAAGAAAACCCACCTCTAATACTAAGAGATAGAAAAGAAATTGGCGCTGTTCTGTGTAGTGATACTGACAAAAGGCTGATCTTTTTTGGTCGTCAAAATTCTGTGCTCAGAGCAATGGCAGAATGCAAAGAAGTTCATGTTATGCAGAGGGAACTAGCTGAGTCTCTTGCTCCCAACAGTTATTCAGGACTTGCTCTGTCAAGGCATATGACAACCACAAATAGAGAAATACTCAAGCGCATAGTCTACACCTTATACCCTGTTGATCAGGTACTTACTTATTTGGTACCAAAATCTTTCAAAAGGCAGGCTTTTTTGCGTGCAGGTGGTTACTATGACAGGGGATTTTCTAACTTTGCTTCTACCAAGTCTGAAAGACCAAAGACCCTTGGATTTTCCATGGTTAGACCACTGATGATAGCATATGCAGTATGCATGGGGTTTTGTATGTGTTGGTTTATTGCAGCTGAGTTATTGCCATTGTCTGTTTTGTAGAGAGCATTGATGTGATAGCAGTTTGACTGTGGGGGAAATTTTGTTTGTTTTATGTCTCTCTTCTGCCTGATCTCTGACTAAATGTAAACTTTGCTAAATGCTAAATGACTAAATGCTTTTATTTTGATTAGAATATTGCAAACGATAAAAAATACATGTGTTTTAGTATGGCATCCAAACCTGTGCTTCGAGTTGGAGATGTAGATTGTCTATTGGGGGATCCATGCAAAAGGCATGGATTTCCACTTACACAAGAAATTTTCTGCAGCATTTCTTTGTACTTTGATTTATTATTTGTGTGCATCAATAACACTGATCAAACTGATGTGTGTTTTTTGAATGGTACATGCTATGGGGCACTTGGTGACATTCAGCTTGGTGTATTTGACACTGAGTTCGCTATTTATCTTATCACTGAAGAAAGGTGAGCCAACCAAAAGGTGGAACAGATATTTGTAATCTGAACAAATAAAAAGAGTGTTTGCATATTTTGTATGTAGCTTTCCTGCTTCAGATTTCAGTCCATGGACTTTTCACTTCCTCTGTACAAAGATTCCTGGACTTTTGCCATTGGGCCACACTTTGTAGCAGATAAAGAACAAGACACTTCATTGAGTCTCACTTTGGATATGTTCACCATTGCACTGACTCTGGTAATCCTAATGGTGAATGCGATCTTCATATTCCTAACGGGGTGTCTCAGAAGAAATTGGAAAACATTTCTCAATGCCTGTACAACAAGTTTTCTGGAGTTAACTGGCCAATCATCAGTAAGACCCATCAAATTCTGGATCCCTCTACTGTGCGCTTTCCTGATATGGTTTATTAATGCAGCACTGAAGGCACAATCTGTGACAAGTTACCAAACAAAGGTGTTATTTACTTCAAAAGAACAGCTGCTACAGTTGATATCCTCTAAGAAACGACGGCTGATATTGCAAACCAAGACCCATGAAAATTTTTTAACCAAAGACTGGAAAGAATTGACAGAAGCATTTGCTCAAAATCCTTCTTTAATTCAGTCAGAAATTGCAGAAATAGCGGCTTCACTTTGTCATGATAGGAACAAGAATCTCATTTTCTTTGGTCAGCGTTTCGTTGCACTCAGTGCCATGGGAGAATGCACTGGAATCGAGCTATTTCAAGAAAATTTAGCGGATAAACTGGCTACCCATAATTATGGAGGCATTGCCTTGTCAAAGCACTTGTCATTCACCAAAAGAAAAAAGATCAAAAAGATTTTGTACACACTCTATTCAGTTGAGCATGTAACAACCTATTTGATGCCTAAATCCTTCAAACGGCACTCCTTTCTTCAAGCTGCTAGTAACTATTATGGCAGTGGTCTGAAACACTTAGGCTATAACTTAGCTAAGCAAAAAGCACCTAGGCTAGTCAGACTTTCCATGTTCAGGCGTTTGATATGTGGATATGCGATTGGGATTGGAGTTTCATTGGCATATTTCTTTGTTGAAGTTACCATGAAATACTGTACATGTTCAGTACAGTGTGACATGAATTGTAGATGCTGAAGCTGAACAGAAGGCTGTAGTGGGTGCGGAATTTCACTGACTACAATATGTTTCTATGTTGAAATGTGCTCCCTTGGCTCGACCATCACATGAAAAAAAATGTGAAAGTTGAACATTTGCACATGACTGTTTGTTCTTGCTTCTTTATAAGTGAACAAGTCATTCATAAGTCTCAAATATGCAAACTACCTCGCCTACAGTACCATTTCCCTATGCAAATACTCTATATTCAAATATATAATAAAAAAGTGGAGTTTGGTCTTACACTTGCTTTCATGCTTTTACATTGATGAATAAAATTGTTATCATAGGTACTTATGGATGGAGTGCACCAGTATGCAGCTGAAATGGATGAAGTAGTCTGTTGAGATTCCAAAGATGGCAATGTCAGTGCTGCGAATTGGTTATGATGGTAGTTCTCCACCACCTTGCAAAAGACTTGTCCCCACAACAAAAGCTTTCATATTTTGTGACCTGAAGTCAGGCTTTGGCACGTCACATGGAAGGCTTGCACATTGGTTAATGGACAACTTTTCAGTGCAGATTATCGCTGATAGCACAGTGAATGCCAACGTTGAAATCTGCAGGAATGGTAGTTGCACTGGTATTTTGGGACTGGTGCAGCGAGGTGAAGTTGATACAGCATATGGACTTTATCTGCTCAATTATGAAAGGTATATCAGATAGGGTGTTAGCATTGGTACATTAGATGCCTACATATGTCCATTAGTAAAGTACAGCAGGGGTATGTACAGTATATGTACAGAACAGCATACACAACATGCTCTACACCTTACCCTGCCACTGTGAAAAACAACTTGTACAGGTTCAAAGCGGTTGATTTTTCAATGCCTCTCTTCTCTGACAGTTGGGCTTTTGCTGTGGGTCCGCAATGGCAGGCAGAGGAGGCCACTAATTCGCTCGCCATTGGTCTGGGACTTTGGACCATTCTCTTGGCTGTCCTAGTTTGGCTGGCGAATGCAGTGACAATTCAATATTGTGAAAGGGAGCAAAATTTTGCTGGTGCAGTAGCGACGAGCATTCTGGAGATTTCCGGTCAACTGCCATCGTTGGCAAAGTGGAAAGCCTGGATTTTGCCCTGTGTCTTAATTTTCTGGGTATGCACTGCCGCTTTAAAGGGGGATCCAGCGGAACAATTTTGGCACAGGTTTGGTTACACATTATGTCTTGTGTACCTACCTACTTAACATAACTTTGTGTACATACTACATACCAGTAGGTACATAGGTGGTTGCTTCAGAAAGGTCAAAATGTAGGCCTATGTCAAATGTACAAATTTTCCGCCAGATTCCCCCTTTACAATCTGGCGCCATCGTGAAATCAACAACTCGGCTACCTTTTTCGACAGTGGCAGAACTTAGTAGATTGCTCGAATCGCGTCAGCTTCAAGTGATCACAAAGTACCATGCCTATACCAAGTTTATGTCCAGCAGTAACCCAAGATTACAACGGGCCCTTACAGGGGAATCCGGCAAACAAATTTTCAGCCGTGAAGGCGGTGAGGAGAGAGTTTTTTGGTGAGCCTATTCAGTTTTATTTTGCTGAATCAATGTCAACAAACATTGTTAACAAACATCAAGCCTCCCTCCACATCATGTGACCATCTCTTTTTGTTTGCCGCATTCCCCCTTTACTGCTAATCCCGCCATTGTTATGACAGGTGCTGATAAAAGAACAGCGCGCCTACTGTGCGGTAATGAGTCATCCTATGTTTTCTACGGTCGCATTAACCAAGTGCTGAGACTGATGGGCTACTGTCCGAGAATTCAGCTGATTCAGAATGAACTGTCAAGAGCTTTAAAGGGGGATCTGGCGGGAATTTAGTACGGGAAGGGCAAATTTCATATTTTTGACTTTTGAGGGTCCTATCTGATGTAAAATTTCATCCTCTTTCGATCTAGCCTCACATTCTGGAGTCGATTTTGCCTCTGTGAGGCGGCGCCCCAGTTAGGAAGGGGATTTCGGAACACTTTGGCCTATTTCGAGCTTTTTAACTGGGGCGCCGCTTCACAGAGGCAAAATTGACTCCAGAACATGGGGTTAGATTTTAAGAGGATGCGATTTTACACAGGTAGGTGCTTTCAAATGTTAGAAATTCGAAATTTGCCTCCCCATACAAACTTTCCCGCCAGATCCCCCCTTTAACTGCCAAGGCTGCGCACAGTGCCAGCGGCGTTATTCTGTCACGCCACCTGCCGGTCTTAATCCGAAACAGGGTGAAAGTAATGCTACTAACGCTCTATCCGCAGGAGCACGTACATTCGTACCTGATGCCGAAAAACTACAAGAGAAGCGTATACTTGCGGTGGCAGAATAGCGGTGAAAGTGGCGGGTGGAAACAGTTCCGGCCGGTAAAATTGGCACTCTTACGACCCGTGTTTGTGGCATACTGTATTGGAATTGCATTGGCGTTGCTGTATTTTCTGTTTTGCGAACTCGTTTCACATTACGTTTTGTCAATGAGAATCAAAGAACAGGTGTAAATAAAGTTTTAATTCCACAAGCACCCAATATTATTGATCGGGTAAGGCAAGGCACTACACATGACACAGTATTTTCGTCACTTTTGAAATAAATTTGCTCTATGTGCCTATATCAGAAGTAAAATTCAAGCTGCTTTCTTGTGCAATGTAACGTGTAGTTCATAAAGTCAGCAAAACATTGAATGTGCAGCTTACACTGTACGGGGTACATTTGGCACATATGAATTACGGTATGCATGCATGCATTCACGTCAACGCAAGTCCTAAATTAAAAATGCTACAATACAGTATCTCTTATTCAATGCTTTGCTAGCCAGAAATATACGGAAGCCGAAAATAAGCCAACACAAACGCCCTTTCAAAAATGGCAGTGAAGTTCATACTTCCTCAGTAGGCAATACAGTACTCATGTACGTATACATATTTTGTTGAAGCGAGGCAATGTGAATGTAGTATTACCTACCTACGTACTTAGGCTACAATAGGGTTGTGGTATCAAAGTTTTTCAGTAGCATAGCATCAGCAAACTACTGTAGGTAAGGTACCAATAGAAACGTTTGAATATCCCATCCCAGCTTTCTTCTCTCGCTGCTTTCGCGGTCGATTTACATGGGTCCACCTTGCTGCACAGTGCGTTGGGTGTGAGTAGCACGTTCCTGTAAAAAAATTTGCACTTACATGATCACGTATTCTTGATTTCTGTTACTCTATTATCCACCCGTTTCTACGTATGTTACCTACGGTACATACACTAGGTACTGTACGTACGCACGCATTTGCGGTTGTACTACGCATTCTTGATTTTTCTTATTTTCTCATTTTTTTCCTTCTGTTTTCTTTCTTTTACCTCTCCATCTCTGTTGATCAGTGCAGTCTGCACGTTGAGTCCCACGCCCCAATTGTCCTCTCCGTCGAAAATCAGCTCACTTGGAGGATTGTAACTTCCGCCTTGACCACGGGCCCAAATCTGCAAAAAGGGAACAAGAAACGTTCGAGGTGGGTACTGTACCTTTTGCATATTGACTAGTTGCGCTGAGAATTTTTGGTCGTAGAGAGTTGGCCCCGTGGCATTTAGTGTAAATTTTATTTAGAACGGCTGCCAACTGGGATGTTGTCGTCGTCGTCGTCGTCGTTTAGTTCAGTCATCTGGGAGCGGAAAAGAAGTTTCGTAAGCTCGATCTAAGCTTTATGCTAAATGCATAATACCACGGAGCCACCCAACATGATTGACGATAGGAATGAAAGGTCACCTTGCAGCCACGGCCAGCCTTAATGACGGTATTGGGAGGGAAGGTGAAGACCACTTCGCGTCGATTGTCAATCTTGCGACGAAGCCTCCATTCACCAACGTTCTCCTCCTGAAACAAAGCCAAATCTTTTCCTACCCTAGATTGGAAACAGTGACTGCACAATGATGTCCAAGAATGAAGAGGGAAAGGCAAAGATTGAAGAAGAAAGGTCCAAGAAATTTCAAGAAAAACTTATCCTCCATGCATGCACCCAATGGTTTGAGAAGAGCCAAATTTTGCAGCTAGGGTACCTACAGTACCATAACTGCGTACGTGCGTACGTACAGTGATTTTCATCTACTCTACCGTACTAAACTGCAAAGGAAAAGGCGTCGCAGACAAAATAAAGCCCAAACGTTGTTCAAGCTTACTCCTGTGCCAGTGTCTGGCAACTCGCCCAAATAATCAGTTCCTGGCTCATCAGAGAGCTAAAAATCCTCGTTCCATTCATTAGACATCTCGCAGAAAAGCCGGCCCATTCATTTGTAGTGTGCAAGTGTAAAGCCGTGTTTCGCGAGACACCTCACGTTCTCGCGGGGTTTCATTCACGTGTACCTTGCTGCGATGCGTGTTCTCGATGACGATGTACTTTCCGCTGGGTTCGCACTCGGCGATGGCGATGTTTCCTTTCGCGGAACGCTGGAAGGTGGTGCGCGAGGTCATTTCGCCGCGCACCTGGCGCTGCGATTCGGTATCTTCCTGCTGCTGCAAACTGTGAGATTTCACCACTTGTTCCACCATCTGACGCAGACCGGCGCTAGAAAAAATTATGCAAAGAAAAGAAGTTATTCCTCAATATTCCTGGGGAAAATTAGTCAAACTTATTTATATTGATCAGTCACCACCAATAAAGCCAAGAAAATTAGAAGACGTTTTCCTGTTGGTGGAAAAATTAATATGCTCGCGAGTTACCCGCGAGTGAGCGCGCGAATGAAAAATAAGGCGCAATTTACATTTGCATCGCACCTACCGATTCTCTTCTCCCTCGAGCATCTTGCGGTAGATGGCGATTTCCGCGTCCAGAATCTGTTTCGTGTCCAGCAGCGCTTGCAATTCCGCGACCAAAGCCTGGCACTCCTCGCGCATTTTGCGCAACTGCGCATCGCGATCATTCAACGCCGCCTCGTACTGGCGTTGATCGTCATCAAGCTGGTATGTGAGCTCTTGCACTTGCTTTTCTAGGATTACGTTCTGGAAAAGAATAAAAACAGTAAAAGATATGCACAAAACTGTAAAAATACTGAAAAGAAAAGTCTGTGGCTCGCGAAACAAATTTTTGCACGCGATCCCTGCCTTCACCTTTCCCTCCAAATCGCCGAGCTTCCCGCGCAAATCGTTGATATTTTCGCGCATGCGTCGAATCTCCTCGCGTTGGAAATTCTGCTCCATGGCTTGACGACCGGTCGCAGATTGAACTTCTTGCACCTACATACAAAAAAATCGAGCGTTTTGAGCCACTTTTTGCCATTGCATCTTTTTTCGACGAGGTTGCCGGCGGCCTACTACCGTACCTTTAACTTGTACCAAGATTCCATATCCGTCTTGCCGGCTTGGGCAATCAGGTCGTACTCGTTCTTGATGTCGCGGATGGCCATCGCGAGTTCATTCTTGAAAAACTCGCGGGTGTCCGCGGGTTCCTTCGAAATCAGGGCTTGCAACTCCTTCACTTCCTATACGATAAAAGTACACCCCGTACCATCACTCTGGTGTTTGTTTACGCGAGAACTTTTTCAGGTGTAAAATGTAAAACCAAATTGCAAAACGTTGGTTTAATACCGTATCATGAACTCGGCGCAAAAATTCCAGCTCCTCCATGAGAGTTTGGGCTTGATTTTGGAAATCAATTCGACTGACAGTTTCCTCATCCAAGTCCTGCAATAAAAATGCTACGTACGATACGATACTGCCAAAGAGAACAGAATGATACGTACATAGCTACTGTACCTACATCGCATAATATTTTAGTCAAAAGCCTTAGCCTAAGCCAACATACAAGCCTATGCCGAGACCAAAGCCTACGTAACGTAGGCCAAAGCCCAAGCCTACATCAGCTCCAGTCCATTAGCTAAGCCTAACCTAAGACTGGCCCCAGTCAATTAGCTATGCCTAAGCACAAGTCCTTTAGGGTAGCTCAGCCCTAAGCCCAAGTCCATTAACTACAGTATGCCTAAGCCCAATTCCATTAGCTATGCCTAAGCCTTAGCATAAGCCTACGCAAAAGCCTAAAAGTCTACACTATTTTAAGCCGGGCGGGCATACCGAGCGAACTTTCTGCAAGTCGTCCCACATCTTTCCGTTGTCTCTTCCGTAGCGATGCAGTTCGTCGTTCAGCGTTTTCATCCGCGATTTCAGCATGTCAATCTCAGCGTTGTAGTCCGCCAGTTGGGTGGTGTACATTTCGATGCGCTCTCGGTCTCCCCGGCGGATGTTAACGGCTTCATCGTATCTGAAAATAAATCGGTTCATCTATTGTTCTATTGTAGCTGTGGATTTAACAATGGATGTATGTAAATTTGCTATGCCGCAGTTGCATGCAATAGCAGTAGTGACATGGGTGAGCTGCTAAACGTACATAACTTAGGTATTTGCTTTGTTTATCGTCCTGTAAAGCTGTGACCCTCCATTCTTAAAAATGATTACTGTTTCCAAAATTGCAATAAAGTGCCAAATTGATTACTGTTTCCAAAATTTCGATTGGTAGCCTATGACCTAAAAGTACCTAAATCTGACTTTGTTCAATGATTCGTAAAATTATTTTTGGCAGCCACACTTTTGATTCGGGAATCCCCATTGTGTCAAGAGAAAGTCTTTTGCATTTTAAACCTGCGATCGTCCCCAGATTCGAAATTGATCTTTTGTTGGTTGATAGCCCAAGAGAGTGATAGAATAACACTTGAAGAGAAAACAGTGGCACCTTTAACTCATTGTCCCACTCCCAACCATCCAATAGTAGATAGATGCTCCAGTGTTATGTTATGTTATGTTATGTACAGACACAGAAACCGGCTCAAAACCTATGAAAGTTGTTTCCCTTGGAATCTGAAGGAGGTATCATAGGTTAGGTACACCGTACGTACGTACATAGGCACATAACACACCTAGACATACGTGAGGTACGTATAAATGTAATGTACGTACAAAACATGTGTCATCGTCAAGTGCGCAAAGTTGTGACCCACTCATCTCGCGCAAATATTCAATCCCGCCCAGTTGTGATTGTTCATTCAATTCCCCGCCCACCTTTTGTTGCAATATATATTTTTCACCAGCCTGGGAAAATACAAGAAAACACGAACAAAACTGGCTGAAGAGCGCTCTTTTATTCGTATCTTACGCTGAGATTATGCAAATTACAGAGCTGTTTGCTCAGTGAATTTCGACTGAAAAATATTGCAAGCAGAAGCAAAAACAGTTTGATTCAAAAATTACAACACCATGCGCATATTGCCCCAGGTCCCAGGCCTAATTGGAAAAGCCAGAGATTAGAACTTACGCAAGAAAATATAGACATTTACGTATTCTTGGTAAAAGTGCAAGGGAAGGCTAATGCAAATTCACGCACAACACATGCTGCCATTTTCTTCTAACCCCACGTCACAGCCCCAATACGCACTCTTTCTGTATTAGTCAGTCACAGAATAGAGAGCATTGTCTTGGTTGAGCTGTGGTCTACTTTTTAAACCCATGAACTTGATGCTTCATTGTCCTGTTAGCTGTTTATCTGTCTGGTCTCTGGATAAACCCACGAACTTGATGGTCCACGCCTTCTTTTACCTCCTACTCAACTCACCGTCTGCGATAGTCGCCCAGATCCTCCTGCAGGCAGGCGATGTCTGGATAAACCCACGAACTTCATGTTTCACGCCACCTTTCTTCTACATTCACTCATCGCCCTCTCTGGATAAACCCACGAGCATGATGTTTCACGCCACCTTCTTCTACTCAACTCAACTCACCGTCTGCGATAGTCGCCCAGATCCTCCTGGAGGCGGGCGATGTGCACCTCGATCTCTGCCTTGCGCCGGGCGGCGTCGTCGATGTTGCGGCGGGCGTCGATGAGCTGGGTGCTGAACTGGCTCTTGATGTCCGCCGTGTCCTTGCCCCAGCGACCGCGCATCTCCTCCAGATCCGCCACCAGCTTGCGGTTCTGCGCCTCCAAACCTGCACGACAACACACAGGTACGTACATACGCTTATAGGTACAGTGTAAAGCATAGTTTTAGGAGATCCAGGCGTGCTGCCTGCGTAGCTCAGTTGGTAGAGAGCAGGCGAACAGCCAGACAGGGCGGGCGTAAGCGGGTTCGAATCCCATGCGTGGCGATTCCGCGCTTCCAAACCTGCACGCACAACAGGTAGGTAGGTAGGGTACTGTGGGGTAAACCCGGACACCTAGGATATCTCAGCAACCATACGACCGATTGAGACAAATATTCTACCGATCGATTCCTACTTGAACTCTCCTCTTTCAAATGAGCTGCAGTGTTCACATTTGCTGAAGCGGCGAGTTCAGAACAGCTTAGGTGTCCGGGTTTACCCCACAGTACCCTATACATAGGTGTAAAACATTGTCTTTAGGAGATCCGGGCGTGCTGCCTGTGTAGCTCAGTTAGTAGAGCACGCATACTACAGCAGACGTTGGGAGTGGCGGGTTCGAATCCCATGCGTGAACTTGCTTGCGATTTTGTAATAAGACACATATTAGTACATACTGTATAATACAGTAATCATATCGCAACGGGTCCATCCATAACCAACACCCCAAACCACCCGCACCTTTCACGCGGTCGATATAGTTGCCCAATCGGTCGTTCAGGTTCTGCATCTCCTTTT
>JASAMW010003341.1:0-22913 GCA_030247985.1 Epsilonema sp. ZAB3_2
GTCTGCGTGGGGTTATGTGAGGGGGTGGGTTATGTGAGGGGGGGGAATGCTGAACATACCCCCAGCTGACCCCAGGCCGACATCTGTCCGTGCAATGCATACCAACCTGCTGTGTGTACTACGTACGTGTACACACACAGTATCACCCATTGAAAACTGGACTGTAGGCCTACATTTTTGTAAGGTCTGGCTATCGTGCCGTGCCAAAAAGAATCTACGTTAGTTGTTTCGTCTCGACGCTGGACAATGTGCCTTCCTTCCTGTCTTGTAGGTCAAGCGTTTATCGGAAGGACGACCGTATCCTCTGCGCGTCAATTTCACTGACACTTTCCTGACTCTGGATCGCCTGTCGAAATCTTTATCGGATCCAGCCAGCTCCCTGAAACTGCAGTCTCTCTCGTTGGAGAAGCTGTTCCCTGTCCCAGCGGCGTCGTCGTCGCCTTTGGATGGGGCTTGGCGTGGAGTGCAGGAGAGGTTGATCCACTCGGACCGGTACGGCTACGAGGCGCTGCTGGTGGCGATGGCGCCGCTGTTTGGGCCGCCGGAGCGTGGCTGGCGGATGCTGGCCGGGGTGCAGCGAGTGGCGGAGTTGACGGAGAAGCGGCTGGTGGCGGAGAGCTTGCGCGGCAACACGCGACTGGACGCCCATCACGAGCTGCGCGCGCTCGTCGCCTGGTTGGACGCCTACGCGCTGGACATGGCGCACACACTCCTGCTCACCTGGACGCAGCACAATCAACTGGTATGTAGGGTAGTGCGGGGTAATTCGGGCCGCCTAGTCCTATTTCCTGGTGGGAAGGAATAGATAGAGTTCTGTTCACCTGGACGAAGAATAATCAAGTGGTACGTATAGAGGGTAATTTGGGGTAGTTCGGGCCACCCCAGCACATTTCCACGTGGGAAGGGGAAAAATTGGTGATGGTGGCATCAAAATCATCCTTTTGCGCTTTGTTATGGTTGTAGTACGTACACATTTAGAGTATGTGCATTTGCTGGGATTCCCCCCATCGCCTGCTCCTAATTGAGTAAAGATATGTAGAGATGGGTGGCCCGGATTACCCTTCGGCGTATCATTTATGTTTTCAGAACACGAGAGAATTTTGTAGGGGCTACAAACAAGATTTTTGTTTTCACGGGTTGGTTGGCAACAGCGATGGTTTAGGTTTCGACTACCGTAACGTGGCGGCTTTGTGTTATAGATGAGCCGATTGCAATCTGTCAGGAGTTTGGAAGAGCTACAGCTCACCGCGTGCGACCAGGATTTCATAAGCAAGCTGAAAGTGCCCAGTTCTGTCTCAGTTGCACGACACAGAGAGATGATGATGGGGCTGTGCCGAATAGACTTCGTCGCAGCTGCTCGACAAGCTATTTATTGGCTACAACCATCAATAGATAATTCTCCAGAGGTATCTGTCATGCACTGTGTGGTGAGGGTGCCTAGAACCTAGCGGGTGACGGATGGCAAGTGGCGCTGCGCATGCGGGTACATACTTGCGAAGGAACTCTTCTCCGGCGGCATAGCTCAATCGGTAGAGCATTGGCACGGGAAGCCGAAGGTTGCGGGTTCGAGGCCCGCTGCCCCGGAGAGTTTCCTTTCCCCTAGGAATTGGGGCTTCCGTTCACCTCGCGACACACTGTAGCACAGTATCTGCCAGAGGTGTGGTATGTGTTATACGTTAGTACTGTTTTCGCTGTGTTGGTTTGTCTACATACGGTGAATAACTGTATTGGCTAAGTTCCTGGGTGGTCGCGAGGTGATCCCGTGGTATTTAGTGAAAGTTTAGATAGGTGCCAACGGAGTCGTCGACGTTGTTGAGCCATATGGTAGCGGAGAAGGAGCGAGAGAAAAAGAAGAAGAGATGAAAAACGACGATGATGGCACCGATCTGTAACTTACGCTAAATACCGCGAGATCACCTCGCGACCACCCAGGAGCTCAGCGCAACTGGTCAATAATGCCTTTCACCGATTGCTTGATAGGATGCGCAAGTGCTGACGTCATTTGTGGAAAGTCTGCAGTATGCGGGACGCGTGAACCCGAGAGATGTGAGTCGATCACTGGATCAGCTGTGGAAAACGGTGAGCAAGCTGACCAATAGGAACTTGTTCCTCGGCTCGCTCGCGTTTCGCTGGATGGATGGCACCAGATGGAGGCACGTCGCCATGGATTATTTCGATTATCTAACCACTACGTCCCAACAAAGGTTACCTGCCTGTGCCTACGTACACTACTGTATGTACGTACGTACATTACATAGGTACTGTATGTACGAACCTACTTGCATACATACATCACGTGCATACATCATACATACATGCATTGTACGCCTTCACGAAGATAACTGATTTGGCGGCTCCGCTCCTTTCATTACGTATGAAGTGAACTTTGTTCAGGGGAAGATCACCGATGGCCACTACTGCTGACTTGTACCACTTGTCGCTCAACGATGATGGCAGCGATTTTGAGCCGTCTCCACTGAGAAAAATGCTGTACATGGCAAATGACATGAAAGTTCAGCTGGCCGCCGTTACAGGTATGTATGCATTGCAGGTACAAGATAGTACCACGTACGTACATATGTAATTTGTCCATTTGTCCCTCTGCTGTCATTGCTGTACGCTAATCCTGTCGTGTGTTATTGTGAACCTTATGCTTTTTCAGGTCAAGCTGAAAAGGCGCTTCCAACAGGTCATATGCCAGAGCTGGAAAAGCTTATGCCGCTTGTGCAAGAAGGATTTGGACTGGCTGAAGCTCTGCTGTCACCGCATAATAATGTAAGAGTACATATACACTACTCACGAACCACAATGTTGGACGTGGATGACTGATATGCGGTATTGCGTGTAGTGTAGGCATTTTTTATGTTTTGCCAACATGGGGCTATGCATAGGGGGGCTATGCACCGGTAAATACGGTATTTAGGAGTACATACAGTAGTAGTTAACTGAATACTTACATACGTAGGAGTACCTGGTATTAGCGAAAAAGGCAATATTATTGATGTTATCCTGCTATGCAATCATCGCACACACACAATTCAGCCCAAAATGGTTCGTATCATCAATCTGCATTTGTTTCGCTTGCCATGGATGCCCTGGTGTTGAGGCGTTCGCCTGCATTATCTTCACAATTGTTGTTGGCTATCAGCTTGCACACGCCATCTTGATATTCTGTTGCTCGATAGGCGATGTTGCTGGACTTTTTCTTCTGGATCAGCAGATATTCCTGATTCAATCGGCTCAAGCGTACTGCTCCTGTATTCGCTTGCTCGCGTTGGTTTTCATCCAGCGCGACTAAACCACTTGCCGGACTGTTGTGTCTTTGGAGAATAGCTGGAGGATCCCTGGGGCTTGCGCATCGCTGCAGTAGATGGTCTCCGTAACATCGGCCACCGCAGAGCAGAATTCGTAGCAATTCCAGCCGGAATTTTCCTCCGAATTTGTAGTAGATGAGCAGGTTGAGGGCGGAATTGCATTCCACCAGTAGATTGCTGAGACTGGTGAATAGGAAATAGCTGGGCTGCTGCAGGCCATCGGTCAGCTTGGCCACGTCGACAATGGTGAGGAGGAAGGCGAGGGAGTTGCAGACCAGGAAGAGCAGGATGACGGCCAGCATCATTTCGGTGGTGTTGTGCTCTTTGCGCTCGCGACGCGACATCAGCTGGCGTTCCGAGACGGCCTTGCGCAGCGCCAGCACAATGCGCAGGTTGAAAGCGACCAGCAGGAGAAAGGGCAGGGCGAACATAAACAGCAGGTACATCCAGAGCATGTAGATTTCGCGATACAGGAAATTCTCTCGCAGTTTCGCTACCGGGCAGGCGGGCACAGATTTGCCGCAGCTGCCTGCCACCTGCTCCCAAAAACGGCAGAGATTGTAGAGGAAGGAAAGGCCGAGAACCAGGAGGAGAGAGCACACGGCTCGATCCACGGTGCAGTGAAGGCGGGCGAGAAGTGGATGGCAAACGGCGAGGTAGCGCTCCAAAGTGATGAGGATGAGGGTCCAGACGGAGGCGCTCTGCACCATCATGGCCACTGGGTACACGTACACCTGGATGGGTGTCAGAATGGACATGTGGCCGATGTACCAGTCGCTGCCCAGGTACGAATAGAAGGCGATCGGCAGGAATGTGGCCGTTCCCGCGATGAGTAGGCAGGAGTCGATGAAGCTGAGGCCGGCCAGTAGCACGTTGATTGGAGATCGGCCCATGCGTCTGCTAGAGAAGACCAGGAAACAGAGGAGATTGCACATCAGTCCGAACAGGGTCACTCCGATCATAAGCCAACCTGCCACGTAGCTTGCGATGGTGATCGAGCGGAGCTGCTGATGGTCGGTCGAGTTGCTGTCATTGGACGCCGCCATATTTCATGCTCGTGCTCCACTATCCTTAGTAATATTTATACTTTACACATACGTCGTACAATAATAGCAAGCGCCGGCTAAGCAATTTATTTTGTATAACTGCAAAGCTGGGGAAAATAATACGACACGTCTCTTTCAATTTTATGACAGCTTTTTCCCCCTTCCAGCGCAGCATGCGTACGTTATGTACGTGAAACTTGAGTGACATGGCAGCTTGATGCCGAGTAAAATAAAAAGAAATCCGCGATAATAGAGTTTATTATATGCTCGACATGTCGGGGACATGCGCAGCGCCTACTGTAATTTCCATTGAAGCGGCGAACATCTGAGCCCAATGGATTTAATTATTACCTTTAAATTCAACGCCGTGCGGGCCTAACATTCGGCCTGGAACTTTTGCTCATTTTTTCCAATCTATTTGTTAGTTACTAAAGCAGAAGAAAGAAATATGCGAGAATAGAAAGCCGAGCTTTTCACACTCGTCCCTTGCTTGAGCTGTGCCCTTGTGCTTTTTGTTAGATCGATTTGAGCTGAAGGAGAATGGAACAGTCGGAACATCTGTACGTATTATTGTGCATAACTGAAGTCCTTTCAAATAGTTTGACCTTTGATTATTATTGAGTACCAGTGGCCAGTTACAGCTTCGCAGTAAAATCCTTTTGCAGATCTGGCAACCCTTTTGCAAACTCTGGCAACTCGTTTGCAGATCTGGCAACCCTGTTGAAGATCGTGATCTGTCAACATATTATGCATCTGGCAACCATTGTGGGCAGTTGGCCAAAAGTAGTATATCTGGCAACCCTATCGCAGAGTTGGCAACCCTATGGCAGATTTGGCAACCCTATTTCTGCATAGATCTGACAACATTTTGCACATCTGGCAACCATTTTGCACAGCATCAGGTGAAAATGGCACATGTGGCAACCCTTTTGCAGATCTGGCAACCCTTTAGCGCATCTTGCGTTTTAGTCTCGTGTGCACTTTCGGGCGTGACCATTTCCAAACGCTGGCTTGAAAACCTGTGTCGTTTGGTTTCTGCGGCATTTAGTACTAAAATATCGATTATCGATCGATTATTGGTGATCGGCTGATCAGATCAAAAATCGCAGGTCTTTCTGGCGTTCTCGGGGCCAAAAGCGCTTGAAAGAGCCCTGGATGGATGACGTAGCTGCAAATTTGAGTGAGTAATGAGTGAATCTGCGCGTTTTTAGTACTAAAATATCGATTATCGATCGATTATTGGCGATCGGCTGATCAGATCAAAAATCGAAGGCCTTCCTGGCGCCCTTGGGCTTATAAGCTTTCGAATGAGCCATTGACGACCACTGTAGCTGCAAAACTGATCGAGTTTATCGCATCACAGACACACAGACAGACAGACAGACATCAGCCCTATTTATTAGTAGATAGAAGGTTGTGCCTGTTTATGGCGTTGTAGCGGGAACAGTAGGCAGCAGCGAAAAGGATCAGGAAATAAGGACAACAAAATTTAGGGCAATTTGGCAGATTCGAGCAATTGACGCTACAATGCACAGCACACGTACACATGCTACATACAATACAATATCGTTTGTTTTCAGTAGAGCTCTCACGGGTAGGCATTTTGCATTGATCCGGGTCCGGGTCCGGGTCCGGGTTTTGAAACCATGTACCCGCGGGTTCCGGGTCCGGGTCGGGTAGTAGGAATATTTGCTGTTACGTACATATTAGTGTACTGTACGTACGTACACGTACAGCATACTTTGGTACAGTACGAACTGTATGTACGTACGTTATGTACATACCTACATATGCAATAGACTGTATATAACAATGTTCGTTTGAAAGAATATGTACATAACCTCCAGGTGGGAAATTTGGAAATAAATAGCTCGATATTTCATGTGAATGTCGAAATTCGAAAATAATTATCCTTATTCTTGAGAAAATTTCAGAAAATGCTCAAACTACATCGAGCAGAAAGCCAAAATTGTGCGAAATTATACACCTTAGACCCGACCCGGATTTTCGCCTATTTTTCCGGGTCCGGGTCCGGGTCCGGGTAGCAAAAAAAGCCGGGTTTTCCCGGGTCCGGGTTCCGGGTCCGGGTACCCGTGAGAGCTCTAGTTTTCAGCTTCAGACAGTTTAGGGTTTGTGGGTATAGTCTGGCCAATAGCAGTTGGCACTTGGACTCAAGGCGCGTTGCGTAAAATAGATTTACAAATGCGGATTTCTGTCCACGCTTCGTGTACTCCTATTTAGCAGAAGTACATGCAAATTACGCAACTCGCCTTAAGTCCAGGTGCCAACTGCTATTGGCCAGACTATAGTAAATGAGCAGGCTTCTGTCGTTCCTACGTACGTACGTATGTATGTACGTACATGCTGTACTGTAGCATAACGTGAAATTTCTTGCAAAATGCATCGTATTCTCTGTTTATGCGCAGGTGCAAGGCTTTGTTCACGATATCCTCCGGTCGCCGACCCCGTTGCAGCGCTTTTGCGGATTGCGAAGGATGAGCGAGTACTTCAGTCGCGGCCAGAATCATTTGCAGCAGGTGCAAAGCGTTCTCTGCAGCCTGGACTTGCACCGCCTTCAGCGTGAACTGCAGCGCATGGACACTGGGACGTCGGGTTGGCGCCAGCAAAGACCCTTGAACTCCGCCTACGGCTCCCCGCTTGCTCACGGCGGTAGCAGCAGTAGGAGCTCTGCGAATAGTGGACGACCCAGCACATTCGAGCAACTGCTGCACACGTCGAGGGAGATCGGCGAGTTGCTGGCTTCCGCGCCGGCGACGGGACGGATGAAGCTGTTGGGCGGGACTCCGGATCAGTGGACGCGGTTGATGGAGCGTGCGGTGCAGGAGGGGCTGCCCAGCCTGGTGCCGACGGATCCGCAGAGGCTGGCGCTCTATTCCGCCTCCTTCGGAGCCGCGGTGGCCTCCGGCAGTTTGCCGCCGCAGTTTCTGCGCGCCGTGCGCTCCGCGGTGGCGGCCGTGAATCGGAAGCTGGCGGAAGTGGAGAGGGGCGGTGGGGAGCTGAGCCTGCGCTCGCTCTTCCCCAGCTCTCCGAACACGCGTCGGGCGCTGCAGCAGCTGCTGCCGAAGACGCCAGAGCTGCTGGAGCTCCTGCTCTGGACCTACTCCTCCTACGCTCCCTCCGCCGTCGCTTCTGCACGCAACCAGCGGGAGCTGATGAAAGCCGTGTCCGTGCAGGAGGCGGAGCGCATGCTCTGCAGCAGCTACTCCTCCCTCCCGGACTTCTTCTACCACCCCTCCATGAGCGCAGCGCAGTGGGAGGAGCTGCAGCAGGCCGTCTGCTTCGTCCTCTCTCACTGGGAACAGATACAGAGGGAACTGGAGAGAGATGTGCATGCCGACAAACTCCTTCGAAAGGTACGTAGGTACTGTATGTACAATCAGTTTGTGAACTTCAGTAGAATAGTACATACGTACATACCTAGCCTACTTTTTGGCCATACATGCTAAAAAAATACTGCAGCACATTATTTGGTATGTGTCACAGTAAATGCCGCATTGCTACTCGTTGCTGTATGTCAAAATCGGCACGTTTTTGTACTTACAGTACTTGATCTGTCTGTGTACATTGTAGAGTCAAGGAGCCAGCGACGACGATCAATCTCTTCTATCCGCGCTGTCGGAGTTGAGCTGGCTTGTGTCCAAGCTGGGCAAGAGCAGATTCACAGCGTCCTCCCTGCCCGAGGGCGACTGGAAATCCGAGGACACGTGGCACGGCATACTCGGCAACTTTCAGCACCTGCAGTTGCGCATGTTGAACAGCGCGGACCAACTCTACTGGCAGCTGACCAACTTGGATGGCGCCATGAAAAATGTGGCCGTCTGGCAGGACTTGAAAGCCGCGTTGGCCAATGTTTTGAACGCCATCAATTCGCAGGTAAACCTGTTTTGAGGCAGTGAAAAGCATCCCTCATATAATCCCAAAGAGCTCTTTGACTTGCTAGTACGTATGTATGATCATGGTGCTGACTATACGTACAGTGAAACCGTACCTAAACTGTACTACAGTATCATGGTCAATTAGCCACGAGGAAGCGAGTCTCCCAAGAGTCGATTTTGCGTAAAATTGTCAAGTTTCGTCACTGCTCCTTTGCACAAATAAGGAAATGCGCGAGTTTGAAGAGGGGCAATAATAGAATATTGACAGGTTTATTTACATGCGTGTTTGTATCTATTGTAGGTGACTGTTCTGGCCAACCGAAGCCCTTACGCTCCGTTGCGCATGCGTGATTTGGTGCCAGATTCGCTGCCAGCCTTGCAAGCGTGGCTGACTGACACGGTGAAGGTGAGTCCAGTACTGGTGGAGTCGCTGCTGCTGGCGAAGATCCCCGACCCCCATCGATTCCAACAGGCCATGGCCAGCAAGCAGCAGTGGAATCAGAACGTGTGCCAGTCGGTCTACGGCCTGAGCGCGCTGCTGGAGCTGCCGCTCAACAACTCCGCCTCCCTGCGCGAATACTTTTGCGGCTCGGACTGGGAACGCGTCTACCACGAGCTCCAGCGCTTTCTGGAGCTGGATTTCGCCAGTCTGGGCACATCCCTGCGCCAGCCCCTGCGCCCTGTGCATCCCAAGGCCAGCTGGCAACGGATTGGAGGCGGTCGGAGCGGCAGTGGCAGCAGAGAGGAGAGCGACGGCGACAAGGACTGGGACCGTATTCTGGGTAGCAGCCAGGCCCTGACGCGCAGTCTGCGGAAGCTGGTGGAGAGCGACCCCGAGTTCGAGCTGCCCTACGCCACGGCGCGCCAGTGGGGAGAGCTGGTGCAGAAGTCGGTGGACATGATGAGTCTGGCGGAGTTGCGGCGGCTGCCGGAGTTTCTCTCCAGGAGCACCCGCGCCATCGACATGCTCTATCCGGCCTTCAAGCAGTCGCCGGTCTGGCACGCCGTTTTTCCCTACTACGTCGCCTCCCAGTCGCTGGCGGAGTTGCTCAGTCCGTACCTGGGGCGAGCGCGTCAGCGGAAGCTCCTCAGCGACCCGGAGCGTCTGAAGAGACGACTGCAGAGCAGGGTGGGACTGAGCAAGGGGGCTGCGGAGTTGCTGGTGGAGGCGGTGGAGCACTATCCTGACACCATCGCCAAGCTGCTTCAGTCTTCCGACGCTGAGTTGAAGGAGCTGCTGTGCAGTCCCAGCAAGGTGCGCCTGCTCTTCCGATTCAACCCCTATCTGGCTGGAGAGCTCTGCATCAATGATCCCAGCTTGGTGCGCACGGAAATCGAGGATGGGCTCAACATCGAGGCGCTCATGGATAAGGTTGCTTGCATTCTTACCCTGTGTACATACACGTTCGATATACGCCCGGAAAGGTCGGTCCATGGCTGTCCGTCTATGCTATTGCGGTGCAATTGCAAGAGAGCTGTTTTCGGATGTACGTCGAACATGTGTGGACCTTCATCGGGCTTTACTTACATCGCATCGGTGTTCTGTACATACATCTCTTATATTCATCGGGTTGTGAACACATTTCATTACTGGTGAAGTACTGCGTTGTGAGTATTTCCCTTTATTTTGCGCATTTCAGTTTGCAAACCCATGGCCTCACTTGGATCTGTTTCGATTCGAGCAGTTTTTCACTGCGCATACGAAGCTGATTCAAGCGTTTACTTCGATCGTTGACGACTCTCGACTGTGGAACACTGAGGCCTGGATGGACTTTGCGGCCTCGATGGCGGAACAGTCCGGCGTGGACACCCTTGCTCTCTTTGCACCATTGCGAAATGTGGAGTTGGACAGGTACAGTACTGGTGAAGGGTACTATGGGGTAAACCCGGCCACCAAAGCTCATGTGAACTTGCTGTTTTAGCAACTGATGAAACAAAAAGCTCATTTGAAAGAGTTCAAGGAATCGATTGATGTCATACTTGTCTCAATTTGAGCCATTGATTGACATAATGTAACCCTGGAGCTTTGGTGCCCGGATATTCTCATGGCCGGATTTACCCCATAATACCCTATAAATCAAATCAATATCTTTGTGATGTTTTGATATTGATGAACTTGTGTTATTTGTTGATATGCCGCACTGAGAGAATGGACGCAAGTACAGTACGTCCGACGTACCGACGCACGGCACAACGCGCATAAACACCCGAACAGCTATGGACTGCTGGAATAATTTTCGGTCATTGGGCGTCGGACCTCGGACGTACATGTACGTTATCTGAACGCGGCATCGCTCATGCTACTATTTTGTGTGCCTCTGTTGAAGATTTGGCGAGCTGGTGTCAGATGCAGCTGCTCCGTTGATTGAAGATTCTGCTGATCTACAGGATCAACTACGCCCTGTTTTGGCCAAAATTGAGAAAACCGTACTGAATAGTGGAGGTGAGGCGCGGCTGCGTGACGTGACCTCTCCATATTACTATACTTACGTACGAGCATCATATACCACGTACGTAATGATGTGGAGTGTGGACGTCTTTAAAAGGCGCTAACAAATGTTACGAGGATAATGCGGGTAAGTTCGGCCGGGGGTAGTTCGGGGCCACCTCAACCGATTTTCTAACAGTTGGGAAAGGGAGAAAATTTGGTTATCATGGTAAACAAAATCTTGTACGTGCGCTGCAATTTGGCAGTTGTGTACATTAGCTGGGGTTTCCCACCGCCCGCTGCTACTGTAATTGAGTAATGGTAGAGGTGGCCCGAATTACCCCAGCCGCCTGAATTACCCCGCTCTACTGTACTTGTTCTAGATTTGTTCGTGCCACTGCAATCAGTGCTGCCTTCTGGCTACAACTTTTCTCAGTTCCTAACCTACACTTTCGACCAGGTTCCACTGTTTGTGCGCGCCTTTGAATCAGCTAGGATTAGTCTTGCAAGGGTATGATTGTACTGCATAACCAACCAGCAATATGACCAACGCTCTGCCATTCCAATACGCTTTGCTGTACACTGAAGCAATATTGTACTTTTCTGTTTCTCATCAGTTGGAACAACGTCATCAAGTAGATTTGTTCGGTGACTTCTGTCGCGATGGCGAGATCGGGCCTCTGTTCGAATTTCCCAGCAATATAGATGTGGATCAGTTGTCGGAAACGCTGTGCGCCGTTAATCATAAGGAGATTATTCACGAGCTCAAGCGAAAACTGGAACCCGCAGCTGTTCTGGCTAACGTACGTATATGCAACATGCCGCAATCTGCCATCATATGCTTTGTAATAATCCAGGGGGTTGGTATGTACGGTATGCAGTATGTACATGCTATGTATATAGAGAGTAGAAAAAAATCTGAAGCTAAAAACGGGAGAAGTACGTACGTACCTTATCATCGCAGTGCTGTGTTTTGTGGTGGTTGTGCATTATCACATGTGGATACATAGTGCATACGTATGTACAATATGAAGATGAACAATCCTCTCTACTACAGTAAGTGTGTGCTTCTGCTCGCTAATTGGGGCGCAAAATGAAATCTGGGCCATGTTTACAGATTCGAATCTCCTCGCCTCCGCCGAGCTCAAATCCGATGGAAAGCAAGGAGGGGGCGAACGCGGACGTATTGGGTCGCTTCTTTCGCATATTTCGCGACTCGGTCTTTCGCCTGCGACCGTCGCGTCGTCCGGTCCCTGTGAAAGTGAAGGGCGACGCCCTGCTCAACGCCGTAGCAGCAGCCACTGACCAATGGACAGTGATGGAAGAGAGGGTGGCTCGTTTCCTCCGGTCTGCGGAGATAATCCTGGCCGGCTCCGATTCTGGAAAAGCCATGCACGACTACGCCAGGATTATTGCTTCCTTAGCGGACAGCATGAATGAAAAGGATAAAGGACCCGGTATGTACATACAGAGTGTCTCAAAATAAACCGAACACTTTTCCGTGCATGTAACTCTGGAACCACACGTTAGATTTTTATGCGGTTTCTTGTATTTAGTAGCCAAGGCTTCAACTTGGATGTGTACAAAATTTCAGCTACTTGGTCCACATACTTCAGAAATTACGACGGTTTGAATCTCGAAGCTCAAAATCGACGTTTATCTTTAGTATGGAGAAAAAGTACGGTCTTATTTCTCAAGATACCTTGTTCCATGCGTTTGCTATGCTGCCACTGGGGATAATGTATGAGATACACATTTCCTAGCATTTTGGGACATCGTTTTTTCATTACGAGACTAATTTTATCTTGGACTATGCACAGGAAGCCCCTAAATCGGTACTACCAGTTCGAAAAACCCTCGTTGTTGACCGCCGGAGAAAGGATGTGTTTGAGCAGCTTCCACTGGGCCTATGAAGCTAAAATTTTGTACACATCTAAGTTGAAGCCTTGGCTACTAAACACAAAAAACCGCATGAAAATCCAACGTGTGGTTCAAGAGTTATATGCGCAGAAAAGTGTTCGGTTTATTATGAGACACCCTGTAGTATGTATGTATGATCGGTAGCCAAGGTATTGTACCTACATACAATATGTACGTAGGTATGTACTGTACGTCCAGGTATGTACGTACATACGGGTGCTGGGTCAAGAATACGCTGGGGTGATTGTGATCTATCGTATTGCCTCGTTCAATTGCGTTTACCTGGTTTCCCACACTTTGAGAATGTAAAGCAAGCAAGCAATATAAGGTACCATGGGGTGAACCCGGCCACCTAAACTCCTGTGAACTTGTTCTTTCAGCAGATGATGAACCAAATAGCTCCTTGGAAAGGGAAGAGCTCAAGGAATTGATTGATATAATATTTGTCTCAATCGGTCCATTGGTTGCTGAGATATGCAGCTCTGAAACCTTAGGTGGCCGGATTTTCCCATGGCCGGGTGTACCCCATGGCCCATCGATAGATAGTGTCCTACGTAGTTTTACAATTCCCCTGACTTGGTTTATCTTATTCTTGATAGCACCAAGAACACATAAGCTAGTTAAGCATGAGAAAGATGAAAACAACTCTTATTTTTCATATGGTTGGTTTTCCAATTCTTGATTCACTATTCAGCAGTTGTTGGTTTTGAAGTTTTTGTGTGGAACTTTTGCATATTTTGTATAGGTCCTGTGGTGCTGTTGAGAAGCCTTCTCAACGATTCGGCTCAGTTCTCTGATTGGGTAGCTGAAAATCTGGCTCTTGACCGCAAAACCATCGAGCAACTGCTCTCGTCTCATGTTTATGAGAACCAGGTAGGTATATTACAACGTGCTACTACCTTACGTACTGTACATTATGTACAGCTGTTGAATACTGCACAAAACAAAGCAGCATAAAGCAGATCTAAAACGTTACACTGAGCGGACCACTGTTCATTCGTGTTCCCAGGTCCAACGTGTGCAGGGCATTTGCGCCAGTGGTAGGCTGCAGTCTGGTATCTTTGTGGCGGTGAGCGCTCAGCGGGAGAAAGAGATGGGGTCGCTGCTGTGCAAACTCTACTTTCCCACTCTGATGGAACGGCTGCAAGTGCAGATGACAGCTAGAAATATCAAGGCACAGGTTGCTTCTTACAGCAACACCTGATCCACCCAGCATTCATTTCTCTGATATCAATTTTTTGGATCTGCCTTGCCACATACAGGGCATTATGCTTCAGAGTGTGTGTGTACATATGTACGTACTATATGTTTTTCCAGTTGGCCAATCCTGCATTTTTGAAGCAAGTAGACTGGAAGAAAGTTCTACGCGACCTCAGCTATTTGGCGAAGAACAAAGAGCGTCTGCGGTTGCGATTTCCGCAAGTGAATCTGGATGAGCTGCTGAGTCTACGAGGCGACTTGGCCACCCTCCTCAAAGACCTGGCGCCATTCGATGCAGAAACGACGAAGAACGCCAGTGCCGAATTGTATGTAACGTCTAGGGTACTGTGGGATAAACCAGGCCATGGAAAAAATTCGCCCTCCTAAGTTTCAGGGCTGCATTTCTCGGCGACCAGTGGACACCGATTGAGACAAATATTGTTGCAATCGAGTCCTTGAACGCTTCCCTTTCAAACGAGTCTATTCGCCTCATAATTTGCTAAAACAGCAACTTCAAAGGAGCGTCGTAGATGGTCGGGTTTACCCAATAGTACCCTAAACCTCTTAAGAAGCATCACATCCGTGTTGCACATCATTGAGCTTAGCAATTCCAGCATGTACGTAGGTATTCAGTTGGATGTGCATATTTTTTCTCAAGCGTAAAATCGTTTATTGGCACCGTCATTCCACTATCATCGTCAAAGACTCCAACGTTGAAAGTCGCTACTGTTCGTCCTGCCTACGAAAGCGTCTTTGCGACGATGAAAAAGCGATTGACAGAGCTGCGAAATGGTACGGACACCCTTAACACAGTACATGATACTGGACAGACCGTCATTCCATAAGGTTGTTTCCATAGCTAAGTACTCGCTGTGGAAGAGTACAGTGGTTATGTTATAGCAAGTAGGTATGGCGTTCTATTTTGTTCCAGCGCGAGTAGCAATGGGTCGCTTGTTTGGAAGGAATACGGAATTGGTACGACGCACACTGTTGGCGCTGGATTGGTCGTCAGCGCAGAGCGACCAGCTGATGAGAGATGAGATCAGCTTAAAAACGGTATCAAGTTGTACCCTATCTTCGTGTAGTAATTACTTGCCAGCCCTGCACCCTGACTGTTCTTAAGCAGGACAGGATGGAACAGTCCTAGCGCGGCGGGTACAGAGCGTGTACTAGCCCAGCGAGGAGGTATAAGAGGGGAGATTTGAGAAATTGAGCTGTGCAGTCAGATGGGACGTGCGCTAAGAGGGGCGTAATCCCGTTCTGCGCTGCGTGTTCGACTCACGCACTGGCTGCCCAATTTTTCAGATTTCTTCTCAATTGTCCTCAAATCCCTGACTGTTGTTGTTGCAGCTGCAAGAATTGACGCTTTCTGACGGCGTGGAGCGGTTCTGTGGCGACTACGGCTCCTCGGATTTGCGCTCCTCCAAGCAGATGCTGTGTGGGCGCGCCAACACGAGCCTCGTCTGGAACACGCTGCTGTCTTCTATCGACAAGCGGGAGCTGAGTCGCGTGCTCTCCTCCATCCCCGGGTCCGCGTCCCGCTGGACTGGCGTCTTCGACAGCTCTGACGATTTCACCAAACTCTTCCAGATGATCATGGGCGAGAAGAAGGGTCCGGGCTTGGTGAATTTCGGCCAGTTTTCCTCCGTCTGGCGACATTACTTGAAAAGGTACCTATGTAGTACCAAAAATATATAATTGGGCTTAGGGGAAGAATGGAGCACACAGTGTAAACGAAGGAGGCAATCCCTGACTCATATTCGCCCCATTTTATTGGGTTTTTCGATTCCCCATTTTATTGGGTACCCATTTTATTGGGTTTTACGAAACCATTTTATTGGGTTTTACAAACCCATTATAATGGGTATCCAATAAAATGGGGAATCGATAAACCCAATAAAATGGGTTCGTAAAACCCAATAAAATGGTTTCGTAAAACCCAATAAAATGGGGAATCGAAAAACCCAATAAAATGGGTTCGTAAAACCCAATAAAATGGGTTCGTAAAACCCAATAAAATGGGGAATTGAAAAACCCAATAAAATGGGTTCGTAAAACCCAATAAAATGGTTTCGTAAAACCCAATAAAATGGGTACCCATTATAATGGGGAATCGAAATACCCAATAAAATGGGTTCGTAAAACCCAATAAAATGGTTTCGTAAAACCCAATAAAATGGGTACCCAATAAAATGGGGAATCGAAAAACCCAATAAAATGGGGCGAATATGAGTCAGGGATTGCCTCCTTCGTTTACACTGTGTGCTCCATTCTTCCCCTAAGCCCAATTATATATTTTTGGTAGTACATATGTACAGTATGGAATGGATGGAGGGTACTATGGGGTAAACGCGGCCATGGGAAAATCCGGCCACCAAAGTTTCAGGGCTGCATATCTCAGCAACCAATCGATCGATTGAGACGAATTATGATATCGATCGATTTCTTTAACTCTCTCCTCAAACTGAATGAGCTATTCGCTTCATTATTTGCTGAAACAGCAAGGTAGAAGGAGCGTAGGTGGCCGGGTTTATCCCAGAGTACCCTACATTATGTACGTACATGAAACGATGGCTTGATTGTGATTGTTCTTGAGTGCTTTTCAAAGTACCTACTGTACATGCTCTTCTGTATACTGTACGTACACTGCTGTACGTTATCGTACTACATAGGCCTACATACTCCAATGTAACGTGTATAATAATTACGTGTATTAGTTAGCTGGTTTAGCTTTGAATACTAGCTGTTTTTACTCTTTTATTATAGCTTTGGACCTTTTACCATAAAGACTCTGCAGCATTTACCAGCAGTACTGGTGGACAGTATTGATGCACTGGAGAATGCGTTGGATCCTTTGACAGGTGATTACTTCGTAACTTTTACCACCACTCTACTGCAGGCGCAAGTTAGGAAAATACAAAACAGTGCATACAGTTTGTGGTGTGTGAAACTGCAGATGTGAACCTGGATTTTGACACCATCTTGTCACACGAGGCGCTGACGGATGAGTTATTCGAGCGACTGGAGTCAGCCAGTCTCAACGTGTCCAACGCACTGGCGCTTCAACATATCAGCCAATTGGTCGGTCAGACGTACAGTATCTACCCTACACGCATTAAGGGACCATCATATGCTGAAAATACGTGGCGCTAAGGTTCCCCTACCCTCTTATGTACCGCTTGTGCAACGGCCCTTTTGGAACAAGCTTTTTCCTGCAGAAACATGCTCACCACCCTCCTGACCTTTATCTTTTTAGCGCTACATATTTTGTAGGCCTCTATGGTCCGATTGTCTGCAATTTTCTATTACTTTGTCAATGCCCTTATGGCCGGCCGCCACCACTGATTGCTGTAGAACATGCTATATTAGCTGCACTATTCATTCAGATGAATCAAAGCGCGCAGAATCGTCGCATCATGTACGACGCAGTCTGCGACTTGGGACGACTGCAACCAGTTCTCTGCAGCACCAATCACAACAACGCGACTACTGCAACCGTGGCAGTTGTTGCGTGCGAACTGCGCAGCGTACTGGCGAGAGAGTTGTTTCAAGTCCTACGCTACCAACCCGTTCACGTTCTGGCCGGCCACCTGTGCAGCTCTGGCTTGGCGCAGTGGCACAGCATCGCGCTTGGCGCCGCGGGTTCGGATCCTGCGGCGCAGAAAGTGTTGAAGTTGGTATGTACATACTTGTGTAGTGCAAGGTACATACTATGTAGTTTATGCAGGCCTACTTCCAATAATTGCTCGTGTTGTCGGATTTTTCGGCTTTGTTTTGCGTTTTATTTTACCTAGCGAATTGTTGGCAGATGGCTCTTTGTTTTCTTTCAGTTATTCGCCAACTATCTGCGCACGCTGAAAAGGCTTCGGCAGACCGGCCCAACAACCCAGCTAACAGCGTTGAATAATGCTGTGCCTGTGGCGAATGCCAGCATGGCCGATGATCATCGACCTTCGACCATTGCGGAGTTGGATGCGAAAATTCGTCGACTCAGCTACACGCTGGACAAGCTGAAAGGTCGCAAGCCGTGGTCCGCGATTGTGCGTCAAGTCATCGCAGCTCTGCCGGAGATGTCGAGGAAAGCGCAGGACTCCTTGAGCAATAGGTTCGCTCGCTTTTACTTCGCGATAGTTACTGGCAAACGAGTCAACCCCATGTACGGGAATCACGATAAGTAAAACGTAATCAGTACATACGCAACAAACATACAGTAGTTCTATGTATTCAGTTACAAAAAAACAAGCATTCGGCAACAAACAGTATGTACGTATGTTTAAGGTGGATACGGACCCTTTCCAAAATAATAGCGGGGTTGGGCACGGGCACTTTATGAAACATCAAGGGGAGGGTCACTGGATGAAACGTACGTCAATGTACTCAGAGGCAACTTCTACTGTGGCATGAAACATCAATCTCACCAGTTTACCCGTTAGTATGGGTTTCTCGACGTTTTCTTTCGTTGAACAGAGTATACCATAGTAAACAGGCTATATGAGCTCCTATCTTCATCGATCTCTCCTGAGACAACCGGGGCGAGTTGGAAAACGGCGAAGTGCTTGTTCAAACGAGCATCACCTGAACTTTTCAACAAGCGTCTGTGCGCACTTTAAAACGGCCTCTGTGTTGTGCAAACTTCGTCCAAACCGTTAGCCCCGAATATAAGGTTTTTCTGGAATAACTTTGCGTAGAGGCAACGTAGAGGGGCGCCAGAGGTATCGATCGACTCGTCTCAGTGAGACAAATCAAATGGTATGCTGGATGTTGAAATCTACCCAGCGGTTCGTCCTGTAGCGCCAAATCGCATGTTTTTGGGGGGTGTTTTTGAGACGTCGTACTGCGCCAAATACAAACGCTTTTGGGCCGCTCTTTTTATGTATGGATAGACCTAGGTTCGGTCTACTATGAGAGCAAAACTGCATGTTTGTATCTGTCCTGTAGCGAGCGCAGCAGCTGTTCAAAGTTGGGTCGGAAAGACTCCGTATCTACCAGTGTAACGCTTTTGAGGCCTGTTTTGTTGTATGGATTTGCGTTGTTTGCGCAACATTGTGATTGTATCATTTTATAGTTTCCAAGAGTTTACGAGGCTCATCTCTGACATGAGTGAATCCAACTTGAGAGCACCGTTCAAGCGACTCAAAGATGAGGCAACATCTGTGCGCAGAAGGCTTCAGCGTTCGACAGAAAATGTGAGATCGTCAGCACTTTCAAGCAACGCAGTTGACTAAGTTGCCCACGCGTAGGTATAGTTTGATTTGCTGTTTTTACAGAAACTGACTTGGGAGGATGGCATTGCTAACCTTGGAATGCTGCTAAATGAAATTCTGGATGGCCAATGGAATGGCGTTGATGATGAACCCAACATGACAAGCTCTAGCCAGCTTCAACGGCAAGCGATACTACCGAACCGATGCATACATACATTGTAGTCACATTGGCAAAATAGAAATGCTCATGCATTGCCCCATGCGCAGCTTGTTTTCAGATTTGTGAGGGCTTGTGAAAGGAGTTCAGTTCTTGCCATCCAGCCTGATCTGGGCAAGTGGGCAGTCTACATGGAGGTGGCCAGCGACCAGCTGCGCAGATTGCCAGTCTACAAACGGACACTCTGCCAGCTGTCAGCTTTGGATGCGAAACAGCTCTATGAAGCTGCCATGTATGAGCTGAAATGGGCGGAAACTGTGAAGCAGGTAAAAAGATATAGGCTACTGCATGTTTGGGAAAATATTGATCTGATTGGTTCGAGCTTTGCTGTACATATAACACATAACCGCACCACCAATGCGCCATTTGCTGTCAACATAAGTGGTCGCCCATAACTACTGTTGTCGGTTTCTGGTTTCTTGTCCGTTTCTTGACAACAAATATGGGGATTGTCGGTTTGTTGTTGGTTGTCGATTTGTTGACGAAACGGACAATCCCAATTATTTGGGCGACTTGTTGACACCAATGGCGCCTTGATGCAGCGGTATGTGTTAATCCTGTGGCCCCTTCATGGACCACGGGGCTGGCTGGATAAGGTGTCATCTGCTAAAGGCTGAAGAGCTTCAATACGAGAAGCCTACTGTACATGCGTACATACGCTGAAATTTCGTCTTGTTTTCTACCAGATTCAAAAGGCGCCAACAGCGTCTGGAGGGCGCAACTGCACGGCGTATTCGCTGAGTTTGATGAGGCTCTGGCAGGCTCTCTATCACTGGGGCGGACGCATCCGCGGCCTGGAAGGGCGCCAACTGGCCAAATGTCTACGACACGCTGACACCAGCCTTTTCAGATCAGTAGACAGGTATGTACACGTACTATGTATATATGTATGTATGTATGTATGTATGTATGTATGTATGTATGTATGTATGTATGTATGTATGTATGTATGTATGTATGTATGTATGTATGTATGTATGTATGTATGTATGTATGTATGTATGTATGTACTGTCACAAAATATGCACGAGTCTTGCCCAAAATCTACTGTATGACGTACTGTACTTGTTTCTGTAGTAAGGTGCTGTACAGTACGTACTTTTGTGTGCAAACGGTGTTGGCTTCCTTGGAAAGCACTTGTCACTATTCACCTTGCCCCATAAGAGGAGGTGCCGTTTTTGCCCTCCTCGACGATTTTTGAACTGCAGTTAGGAAACGCGCAAATAAAGCCGAAGCAATTACTTTTTCAAAAATATACCAAAATTGCAAGAAGTAATTGCTTCGGCCTTATTTGCGCGTTTCTTGCGAAACCGGCACCTCCTCTTATGGGGCAAGGCGAATATGATGGACATCCTATCTCCGCTAATCTTATTCTTGGAGTATGCATACCGTGCTGTGATGGCGCGTATGCTATGCGCATTGTACAGTATGTATGGCTTCTCTCGCTATCGTGCGTTCTGTACTGTTGCAGATACTTGGAGTTGGCGTCGGGTCTGTGGAAGCTGATGTCTCAGCCGGAACTGTCGAGGTCGGTGTCGCGGTTGCAGCCGAAGTTTCGCGACTTCGTGCAGGTGCTGGAGCACAATAGGCCGGTGTTGGCGCCGCTGCGCAGTTACATCCGGAATCCGCAGCTGCTGGATCGCCAACTCAGCTCCCTCGGCGTCGAGCAACGCCAGAGGGCGGCGCTCTTCGCCAGCAATATCGATCTCACCTACGTACGTACTGTATGCGACGGTATTGTTTCGTGTACTGCGTACGTAATGGCAATAGTAGCGTCCGATGCCAGTAGTGTACGTATATAGACTAGTTCTACTTGGTATTTATGTAAGGCGAGCGTAGCCATTTGTCCCCGGATCGGCACGTCGTGTGCCTAAGTCCATGTCCGAGGGTGTTCGGTCCTATTTCTCACCATACGCAACGCGGCACGTCACAGTATTATACTGTGCACAGAATGTCCTCAGAAATCTCCCGCAGAGTGGATGTGCGGCTTGCTTGTTTGTAGGCGAAGAGGGTTGGGTCGATGGAGCGATGGAAGTCCACGCTCTGTCACTCCTACAAGCTGCGAAGGCTGACGGGCTCAAGCGTGGACGAGGCTGACGCGCTGTCGCGGGCTCTGTGCAAGCGAGAACAGACCATAGAACTGCCGGCCTTGATTCACGCCTCCGTCAACTTCCACGAGATGACTGAACAGCTGCCTCGACTGCAGCGAAAGGCGCGGAAGGGGCCTGACTGGTTCCTGCACTTGGCGCAGAAAGGCTCCAAATTGATCCAAGGAGCTCTGGCTCTGGACAGGAAATCCAGAGAGTTGAAGCAGTGGACTAAGCTGGACTTGAGCAATCCTATGGAACCATTGGAAAATGTCCTGAATAAAGAGGAGGAGCTGACCAACATTGTCAACCTGTATGTACGCACCTAGTATGATGCAATTCTTATACGTAGCTAAATACAGCACGTGCTACGTCGACCGTACGGAATTTATGTACGTATTCGTGAGCCGTTGGTTGTTCACATACTGTGCATGCATGCACTGTATGTGCCTATGCCGTATGCCATATTCTTTTATTTTTGTGATCTTTGGTACGATTTGTCGTTACGTTTCAGTGCCGAGGACTTGTTTCGCGACGCATCTTCAATTTTTGGCGGCAGTCCGATTGTAGATGATGTGCAACTGGTGTTCCAAGGCTTGAACGGATTGAAAACACTCAGGAACGTTGCCAAGTCGTCCAAAACTGGCTCAGGTCAGCAGTCGAGAATACCAGTATAACCTCTTTGTTCTACGCGCCTTGTAGACCGCAGATCTGATTTGCTGAGTGCTTATGAAATTCAGAAATTGAAGGCGGCATTGACAAAGCTGGATTAAAACGCTTCCTTGAAGTCGACTTGGGATTATCGATACAACAGACGGAGGAGCTGCTACGATCAGATTTAGACTTTTCACGGGTCAGTTCGATAGCCATAAGGCATTTACTTCTGTACACATCTGTTCGTTTCTTTCTACTTCCTATCCAGTGACTTTAGTATTGGCTTCCTTGGGTATGTATGCACTTACGTATGTACAGCTAGGTTCTCAAAGTCATTGTCCAAGCTTCAAATTGGATCAAATTTGATCAAAGTGCTCAAAGTTCCAAGTGACGCTCCAATTGGATCAAAGTTAGTCCAAGTCCTTCAAAGTTGACCTTTCGCCTCTGTTTTCTTTCTCGCTAACCCACGCCAGCCTGATTAGAAGCCAGCATGGCAATGCACTGCGCATATGTGAGGTACCTATCAGATTTCTCGATAGGAGGGAAGTAATGGTTTACTCTATAGTCACTACAGTATGTACGTAGGTAGGTACATAATGGGAAAGAAAAACCTGGAGATGGGAGGGCGAGGTGAAACAGAAGACAGCTGCCAAAAGAAAGTTTTCTCACACAGGGAAAGGGCCACAGGCTAAATATGAGCCGTCTTATATTACGCGAAAGAAGGGATGCGAGCGCGAGGCGAAGCCCCCCTCTAATTACATAAGTCCAGATTAGAGGAGTGGAAAAGGGACGCCAGAAGGCGAGAAAGAGTAAACAAAAGGTCCAAGTTCTTCCAAGCATTTCAAAGTTGCTCCAAGTTGACCATTCCAAGCATCTCCAAGTGTCTGGACAACCTGCACCAAGTACAATAACAAGCGCGTCATCATGTTAAATGCGCGTGGCGTTGC
>JASAMW010003345.1:0-27814 GCA_030247985.1 Epsilonema sp. ZAB3_2
AAGGGCCCATGCATATATCACGTGACGCCCCCAGGGGGGGGGGGGGAGGGGGGGGTCGGCCAAACGTCACGAAAGCGTCACGTTTAGTGGGGGGGGGGGGGGGGGGGGACGGCCAAACGTCACGTGACGCCGATTTTGTACTACAGTACATATACTTACATACATACCTGCCATTGCACGTACATACTGTACAACAGGTAATTTTCGGACTCACTTAATTTTCGGACTTCGGACCGGACAAATAGCGTCCGAAATTTAATGGGTCCGAACTTATTGTATGCTAAATAATTTTGTTGCAAATCAACACAAACACAGTGTATCTTTACTGATACCCTTTGCCTTTACTTACTGCATTATAAGGTAAGGTACGAGAATCCGCAAAAACAAAAGCTCAACAAAATTACTAGCGGTACCTACACACTTGCAATGCAACCTTGAGGACCATATGTACATACGTACATACAGTTTCTAATAGCAGTACGGTTGCCGTCGGTCGTACTGCAACTGCCAGACCTTGCGTCCGAAAATTAATGGGTCCGAACCAGTCGACCCCCCTTCTGTCCGAAAATGAAGTGCGTCCGAAAATTACCTGTTGTACAGTACTTGCAAGTTGCCATTGCTTGTTATACCTGTCTAGTTGGTGATGGTAGGTATTTATTGTTTCATGCTGCATAATACACGCTCCCAGACATTGATTGCCTTATTGCTGGATTATGAATAAATATATGGTACTGTACTGCACACATTTCCATACATACGGTACCACTGTGGTATATAATAGCAGGGCTATAGATAGGTATGCGCTAGGGGCGCTCTAGCGCCCCAAGAATATTTTTGCGCCCCAAACTTGGGCGGCTAGGGGCGCAAAAATTTCACCTGACTTTTTACAACTGGTTGCATGGTCGCATGCAAGATGGGCTCAATTCCCATAAAACCGCCATAATCGGCCTTTTCCACGTCTTTTGGGTCTACTACAAGGTCAAGAAGATTACGACGTACATTATCTATGCACATATGTATGGCTTTGTACTGTATGTACATTGTCGGGCTTCTTGCATACTGTACCTGTCACTGTGCAATAAAAATTGGATTTTGAATAGTTTCTGATGCTTGAAAAATGAGCGATTCTACTCTTAAAATAATAAAATTTTCCCAGGGGGCGCTGCCCCCTTGACCCCCGCTGGGGGCTCTGCCCCCAGACCCCCGTAGCCTCCGGCGGCTGGGGCTCCGCCCCAGACCCCCGTGGCTCGCTACGCTCGCCAAAATTTTTGCGCCCCAGAATTTCATAGGCTATCTATAGCCCTGAATAGCGTCACGTGACGCCACTGGGGGGGGGGGGGGGGGGGGGGGGGGTAGGCCCAAGCGTCACGAAAGCGTCACATTTTGGCACAGGGGGGGAGGGGGGGGGGGGGGGGTCGAGCCCTGCTAAAAAGCGTCACGTGATATGTGTTTCCACCCTAACAGGATCCGACGGCCGCCTTCGTCTTTGCGTAGGCCAGACCAGCCAGAACCTGGGCCTGGAACTTTACAGAAGTTAGAAAGCAAAATGCTTCGAATTTGAGTGCTAGTGCAAATCCTGCTGAGAAAATACCTACATCCCCCTCCGCATAGACACACCGAAAAATAAACGGGCGCTGTCTATGCGCCCGTACAAACTGCGGCGGTCCAGCAGAGCTTCTGGCGCAAAGCCAAGATCAGAGGGGAACACTTTTTCGGAACTAAAGAAGAAAAACAAATGAGAAGGAAAGTGATCGACAGGGAAGGAAACAATCGAGGAAGGGCCTACCACTTCACAGGGTGAGGAAAATGAAGGGAAAGGGGAATGAAAAACTCAAAAATTGAGATCTAAAAAAAGGTTCCTACCGACCTTTGCCGCTCGTGTGTATGTGCTGCTGTACGTATGCTATTGCTTAGTATTGTGAACCCATCTGTCTGGTGATGAAACTTTTGCTTTTCCTTCTTATTTGTTTTCTTTTTTAGTTCTGAAAAAGTGTTCCCCTTTTGATCTTGGCTTTGCGCCAAAAGCTATACCTTACCTTCTGCGGCGGTCCACGCTGGACCACCGCAGTTTGTATGGGCGCATAGACAGCGCCCGTTTATTTTTCGGTGTGTCTATGCGGAGGGGGGTGTAGGTATTTTCTCAGGATTTCATGGTTGTTCTTTGCAAAACCTTGTGGTTACAGTAAATTGTTCATCATCATCTTCATCAAACAGTCTATATATGAAGTCCTATCTTCACCCATATCTCCTGAGATAACCAGGGTGAGTTGCAAAACGACAAATACCTACAAGACAGCGATAGCGATTGCGTGCACATCAAAAACGTACGTATGTATGTAGGTAGGTAGGTATGTATTTACTACAGGGTGTCTCACGTAGACCTACCCAACGACTCAGCCTTATAACTTCCATACTACAGTAGATATCAAGCTGAAATTTTGTCCCCAGAAACCCAAGAATATACCATACTATGTGGCAAAATTTGAACCAAATAGGCCCACAGCGAACGAAATTACAGGCTTAGACATTTTGGACCCTGTTTTTATCATTTTCCGCACTGAGCATGGCTTTGAGATAAGAACCTTCTGCTCAGCATGGTCAAGCAGCTTATCCAACGAGGAAATAAGGCGAAACAACAATGGCTGAACATTACCACAGTCCAGAACACAAAGGATTCAAAAATACAGGCGATTTACCACCCATAACAGCGTTCAAGGGTCTGTCGAGGTCAATAGTGGCACCACTGATTTCAAAATGTTGAAAAAAGTGGTCGCAACTTCGCAAGCTCGTAATTTCATCCCTACTTGACCTACCTGGCTCAAATTTTGCCACAAAGTATGGTATATTCTTGGGTTTCTGGGGACAAAATTTCAGCTTGATATCTACTGTAGTACGGAAGTTATAAGGCTGAGTCGTTAGGTAGGTTTACGTGAGACACCCTGTAGTACGTACGGTACATTCTTCACAAATTTCAATTTACATGCGCACTCCTGTCTACCTATTGTAGGTAAATACTAACTATAGGAATAATTGGCGAGAAAAAAACCTCTCATAACCGCCTCTCTCGCATAAAATTTGAAATGTAATGTGAATGCGCCTAAATAGTTGCACTTGCACTGCTCAGCGCCAGCTAACTGCCCGCGTACATAACAGTGTACGTACGTACCTCTTTCGCATTCCTACGTTATCGTCTCGGGTCTACAAACGCAAGACACCAGTCAGAGCAAAGGACACTGCTGAAGACGAACAGCAGGTCTGATGATAACATGTACATACAATATGTACGTATATGTTAGCCCAACAAAATAGTACTACAATCAGCGCAAGCAATCAATCAGCTGGTCCATCATCCCTTCCCCATCCCACCATGGATCGCTGGCCTCCCTGTGCCTACGATTGCGCTGAGTCAGACTCAGAGCCCATACTTCTCCTTCTGTATCTCTTGGATCTCCCAGAAGTTGCCTTTCTTCATCTTCTGAAACATGCGCTTCAGGCGCTTGCGTCGACTGCGCCTCCTCTTCGCCGCGCTTTCCTCCTCCTCCTCCTCCTCCTCCTCTCCTCCCGCTTCCTCCTCTTCCTCCTCCTCTTCTATAGTTGTCGACGGGCCGGCCACTGCTTCTTCCTCTTCCCCACCCTCCCCTACCGTTCCACCATCTTCTACAGAAGAAAACAGCGGCGTACAGGAAAAGTATGGACGGACACATCGTCCACATCTGTCTATTCCTACTCGCCATAGATCGCGAGTACTGTAGAGTACAGGTCTTCGTTCGACACCCAGTACGCTGCGTACGTATTCATACATATACAGGGTGTTTCCTTTGGATATATCATGTCGTTTAGGGCTATTACTTGGGAACCACAAGAGTTAAGAGGCTGAAATTTTTCCAGTAGATACCCAAGAATATGCATAACCTTGTGTCAAAATTTCATCCCAAAACTCTAATCTGAACTTAAGATATTGGTACCTCAAGTTTCGACCACGAAAATCGCAAGTTTTTGAATCGCAAGTTGGTGGTTCGCCCTATCTGGGTTCCCAACTATTCCTTTTTGGATTTCTGTAGAGCAGGCTTTGTTTTAGTAAACTGACAACGTTTCCAGAACTGGAAAATAATATTCTCATGGTGTTTTCAGGTGTCGACTAGCGCTATGATGAAAATGCCACAAGTTTTACGCTGACCACCAGTTCTGATTCAAGAACTTTGCGATTTTCGTGGTCGAAACTTGAGGCACCAATATCTTATGTTCAGATTTGAGTTTTGGGACGAAATTTTTACACAAGGTTATGCATATTCTTGGGTATCTGCAGGAAAAATTTCAGCCTCTTAACTCTTGTGGTTCCCAAGTTATAGCCCCAAACGACATGATATATCCAAAGGAAACACCCTGTAGTAACAAAGATACACACATAGCAAGCGCCTGGTACCTTTATAGCACGATGCCCTGCTACTGGCAGAGGAAACCCGCTCCTCCTCCTCTTCCTCCTCCTCCTCCTCCTGTTGCATTAGAAAGTTCTGCATGCTCATCATACTCCACATCATCATGGCTGGATTTAGAGCAGCAGCTGCCACCTAAGTATACAAAAACATGGGCGGCCAATATAGTGCACCTGTGCCACTAAGTTATACATACTATAGCACATAGGGTACTGCGGGGTAAACCCGGCCACCTAAGCTCCATCATTGAACTTGCTGTTTCAGCAAATGCTGAACCAAATAGCTCATTTGAAAGAGGAGAGTTCACGGAATCGATTGATACATTACGTCTCAATCGGTCAACTGGTTGCTGAGATGTGCAGCCCTGAGCGAAAGGTGGCCGGAATTCCCATGGCCGGGTTTACCCCATAGTACCCTACTTTGTTGCGTAATAAAAGTACATGAACAAAATTACACACCATACACTGCCCACATGATATTCTTGGCTGTAGTATATAAACAACAAATTTCTTTCTACCGTATTCGATGGCTGCTCGGAAGCCGCTGCTTCCTCCTGATGGCCAGCCTCGGTTGCTCCTTCTTTCTCGTCCGGCTCCGGTGGCAGGGGCTTAGCATCCTCGGATGACTCGGAGCTGGAGGACGATTCCGAGCTGGAGCCATCATCTGCAATTCTCGCTCCCTTTTGCGCCCTTGTCGTCTCCTGCTCTTCCCACACAGTCCGCTTCCTTTTCTTCCCTCTGTACAGCAAAATTAACAAGGTTATCCGTGTAGGGTGGTACATACGCCACGTCACGAGCGAAAACACATCTTGTGTTTAAGTTTTACGGCGCCAATGACATACTGTAGTAGGGTACCGCAGGGTACAACGGGACGCTCATAACCAGTAAATCAATCGCGAGCCAACCCAGCGCAGTACAGTAAGTCGACTCAGCCATATTATTCTCGAACTCACAATCGAGGCTTGTCTGAGAAAAAGCTGGATATCCGGCTTCACCCCACAATACCCTTTACACGTAGCATTGCATACACAGGTGCACGCACAGGTTAGAAATGCACAATTGCACAAGGACAAGAAACTAAGTAGTATTTTTTCGCTGAATAAGAGGCAAAGAGAGAGAGAGAGAGAGAGAGAGAGAGAGAGAGAGAGAGAGAGAGAGAGAGAGAGAGAGAGAGAGAGAGAGAGAGAGAGAGAGAGGGAGAGGCAGACGGATAGAGAGCACAGTTGATGAAAGGTCAATCGTCAAAGTATCAAATCTGCCAGGCTTCCTTCAACCACCAGCACATCATCGGACAGACAAGCGTTCGTCGTTTGTTCGCCGAGGCCCTTCGGTAACTTATCACTCGCAACTACCGAACGAACCGTCTTTTCTGCGTCTTCTTTCGCATCCCTACAATCATAATGAGTGTAGGCGTTTCTTGCCAAAGCCGACCAATAGTTGAAGCCGGAGTATGTGCGCCATCGCTCTTCGTTTGCTCGCTCCTCAGCTAAGTCGCGAAAGACGCGTTCCGCGTCCAAGTGGCAGTGCTCAGAAGCAGTCCTCCTCGGCTTTTTCTCCTTCTTCTGTTCATCCTGCTTTAGGAGGAAGGAGGCTTTTTCCAGCAAGAATGCAGGCGAAAGCAGCTGCACAGCTAAGCTGCTTGTCATCACGAATACTCGCTCCCCGGTGTCCCAACCAAGCTCCCAGTCCCAGTAATAGACGCCACTGAAATGGAAAACAAAGTACAGGGTGCATCAGAAATACCTAATGTATGTATATCTCCGCAACAGTCGAGCGAGGTGGTTTGCAATCTGAGCTGTTTTGAGACGTTTCCTGTTGGTCTGGCTCGATCAAATTTCGCCCGCATAACATAAGTAAACGTTGAATGAAACCTTGGCTCTTGTTGCTTGCTAAAGACCGCGAAAAATGACACTCCGCTGTGAAGATATAGAAACGCACACCCACACATCCGGAGAGTAAATTCTGATACACCCTGTACATACATACTGCCTGTCTGTAACTTCACCAGAAGTTCCTGAACGTAAAAGAAGCCTAGAAAAGATGGTGGCAAGGCTGAGATACACTATGGTACATACTCTCCTATAGTCTGGCCAGTACGTAATGAGTTCGCTATGGCATTCAAGGCGCGTTGCGTAAAATAGATTCACAAATGAGGATTGCTGTCCGTGCTTCGTGTACTCCTATTTGGCAGAAGTACATGCAAACTGCACAGGACGACTTGAGTCCCATAGCGATCTCTCTCTGGCCAGACTATAATAATTGGCGCCTCCATTGTTTCCCGCTCTCTCGCTCTCTCTCTCTCTTCCTCGCAGCTGTTTTAGCAGGTCAAGATCAACGTGCGGCAGAACATATGTACAGTACCTCTACCAGGATCCAATAACATAGTAAAGTCCCCTCTACGCTCGAGAGTTGAACTTCGCCCCCCACGCGGCGAGGCGGAGAAACAGGGCTTCAGTACTGAATTAGTCTTTTCATCAAGTTGGCATGCCATAGAAGCCCAATCAAGTCAAACTCCAATCATACATATACCCCAACTTTCTTCGATCTTTTCAATGGTGATGTCACCGTTAACCCATCCCCAACTGGTATGGCCAAAAATGGCCATTTTTCAGCTTTTTGACAAAAGTAGGGTATTTTGCAATTTGCAGGCCTGATCGCAATATGTACAGAGCAGCAAAATGCTGTCCTTCTCAAATTCCACCACCAAGGGTCCAAGCTTCGCATTGATGGTGTTAACTCATTCCCCACCACACTGGCAACCTGAGAAATTGATGAAAAACTGCCTTTTCAGATGCATTTCTACCCCAGTATGCTCCCCCAGTGCAGTCAAGCAGAGAAAATTAGAGTACCCTACCCTAGTTTTATGTGTAGATTTCAAAAATGGATGTGGCTTTTCCGTTTTCCCACGTTTAAGGCCTGATAAACCCGATTTTCATGTGTTTCAGTATCAAAACGTGAACAAAAAACAATCATTATGAAAATCAGATACTCTGACCTAATTTTATGCGTAGATTTCAAAAATGACCTTAATTTTTTAAATTATTTCACTTTTAAGGCCTAACATACCCGATTTTTTGCTCAGCTGATCGTGAAAATGGCATAAAATCGAGTATGTTAGGCCTTAAAAGTGGAAGAATTTAAAAATTAAGGTCATTTTTGAAATCTACACATAAAACTAGGGTAGGGTACTCTAATTTTCTCTGCTTGACTGCACTGGGGGAGCATACTGGGGTAGAAATGCATCTGAAAAGGCAGTTTTTCATCAATTTCTCAGGTTGCCAGTGCGGTGGGGAATGAGTTAACACCATCAATGCGAAGCTTGGACCCTTGGTGATGGAATTTGAGAAGGACAGCATTTTGCTGCTCTGTGCATATTGCGCTGAGGCCTGCAAAATACCCTACTTTTGTCAAAAAGCTGAAAAATGGCCATTTTTGGCCATACCAATTGGGGATGGGTTAACGGTGACATCACCATTGAAAAGATCGAAGAAAGTTGGGGTATATGTATGATTGGAGTTTGACTTGATTGGGCTTCTATGGCATGCCAACTTGATGAAAAGAATAATTCAGTACTGAAGCCCTGTTTCTCCGCCTCGCCGCGTGGGGGGCGAAGTTCAACTCTCGAGCGTAGAGGGGACTTTAGCACTGTGAAAGTGTGAGCGAAAAAGTGCCGTGGTGTACGTAGTACGTACGTAGGGTACTGTGGGGAAAACCCGGTCACCTGAGCTCCTTTGAACTTGCTGTTTCAGTAAGCGAAAACCAAATAGCTCACTGTTGTTTCTGAATGAGTCTTATAATAAATAGCTCATTTGAAAGAGGAGAATTCAAGGAATCGACTGATATAATATTAGTCATTGGTTGTTGAGATACGTAGGTATGCAGCACTGAAGCGTAAGGTGGGTCGGATTTCCCATGGCCGGGTTTACCCCAAAGTACCCTGCATACCTGTTGCCGGCGCCGGCAGTTTCCAAAGAGGCAGCGAACTCTTCCTTGGCGGCCAGGATGGGATGTTGCTCAGTCTGATAGAGATCTGCGATGTAACTGTCCCTCTCCATCTCATGACCTCGAGCCACGCTGCATGCTACAGCATCCACACAAAAATGGCAGTCACACTCGAGCACATATCTTCATGGACCATCGAATGATACACGGGCCGATACAATGTAAAGTTTGAGCTGTACAGTACTTACCAGGGTACTGTAGAGTAAACCCGGCTATGGGTGTAATCCCGGCCACCTACGCTCTTTTGAACTTGCTGCTTCAGCAAATGATGAACCAAATATATGTAGCTCATTTGAAAGAGGAGAGCTTAGGGAATCGATTGATATCATACTCTATTCGTCTCAATCGATCGGGCCATTGTTTACTGAGATAGGCAGCCCTGAAACGTAGGTGGCCGGATTTTCCTATGGCTGGGTTTACCCCATAGTACCCTACTTACTGTACCTTTAATAGCCTTCTCAGCAGGCCAGCACAGACGCTCTATGAGGTAGCGACACACCAGGTAACCGCTCCTGTTCACACCGTGTGTACAATGAACGCCAATGAGCAAATCTATAGAAAAGCAGCATCAGTGAAATACAGTACATGTGGTGATGTATGGTTTCTCCAATAAGCAAACGTCTTGTTGTTGCTGACTGGCCTTCTAAAGTCGAAAAAATATCCACGCGCGTTGCAGTGCGAAAACAATCTGTCCTTTGATGTTGACTTGAGGAGAGATATAGGGTACTATAGGGTAAACTCGGCCATGGTAAAATCCGGCCACCTAATCTTCAGGATTGCGTATGATTCAGCATTCAATGGATAAATTGAGACAAGTATTACACCAATCGATTCCTTGAACTCTCCTCTTTCAAATACACAACTTGGTTCACTAATTGCTGAAACAGCTAGTTTAATGGAGCTTTAGGTGGCCGAGTTTACCCCTCAGTACCCTACATCAAAAATACAGTGATCGACGGTGTACGTGTACGAAGTCTGTCCGTACTGTACGTATGTACCTTTGTTGGAATACTTCTCTTCGTATTTGTCTACAATCGCGTAGAACCGCTTGATAACGTCCAGATGAGGCACGGCCTGGCCCCGACAGAAAATCTTCGCATATTCCACACCAGCATAGGTCACATCCGAAGGGTCATAGTATCGATCAGTATTGGTCAAATCGATCACAAGGCCCAACTGTCGACCTCTACTTGAACACCATCGCAACAGATGCTCCGGAGTAAACCTGAAATAAACATTTCATATTGACAGTTGATCTTAACGCATACCGCACCGGTCCGTCATTGTTGTCAACAAGTAGTTGAACTGTTGTCGGTTTGTTTGACAACCCCATTGCCGCCATATAGGCCTATTCGTTTTCAACAAAACGACAACAAAACATACCGGCAACAGTTCAGCTACTTGTTGACATGACAACAATTACGTTACTTGCGCGGTATGTGTTCACCCCCCCCCCCCCCCCATTTCGATTTTCGCCGCGACCAAAATGCGACCTGGGGCGACAAAATTGCGATCGCACTAGTATCGCATGCGATCGTACTTTGGTCGCATTTTTGGAACAATAAATGCTACCAGTGATCTCTGATGGCGTTTCGGACACTTTGTTGAATTTGTCGTCGGGGATCGCATTTTGGTCGCGGCGACCTCAAAATAGAGGAGGAATACCTACATACAAGCAGGGGTGTTTTTGCCTAGACTTTCCCTACCATAAGCTAGGCCTGAGTTTTCTACACAATTGCATCTTGAGCGGAGCTTTGAAGCAAATGAATCGCGTGCCGTCAATCGGATCCCCGATGGGAGCATAGCACAACCACCTGCAGAGCACAAAATCGCACAGGGTAGGGTAGACTCGCACATACCATGCTATAGGCCTAAGCCTTGTACGGTACACACGCATACACAGCGGAAGACGTAGAGTACTATGATACACTTCACTTGACTTGCGATAAACTCGGTTTCTTCGCTTATAGAACAAATAAAACGCATACCGATCAGGAATCTTATTCTTGGTCTTCATTTCCTTCTTCCTATGCATGAATCGACTTCGATGAATCGGTCGGTCGGTCGATCGATCGTTTCTTTCTTTTCTTGGGTAATAAATACTCAGCGCACCTTGCGCCCTGCGCCCCAGCGCCCCAGCCATAGAAACTCGCCCCATGCGCCCTGCGCCCCGGCGCCCCAGCCATAGACACTACAATCAGGAGGACGACAAGCTCACAATAAAGGGTGCCCAACGTGGTCTGACTGGGCAACAATTAACACATACAGCGAGCTGGCGTCATTGTTGGCAACAAATCGTTCAATTGTTGTCCATTTGTTGTCAGTTTCTTGTCCGTTTGGGTGTTGTCGGTTTTGTTGTCCATTTGTCAACAAACTGACAACAAAAACAAACCAACAACAAAGTGACAGCACCCACAAATGGACAACAAACCAACAACAACTGAATGGATTGTTGCCAACAATGATGCCAGGTCAGGGAATTTGTTAACTTTGCGCAAGCGTAGATGCATGCACGTGTTCTGTTGACACCTTGTTGTTATACTGGAGTATGTTATGTGGTATTTGCATTTTTGCACACGATGTGTTTTGTGTTCACTCCTGTGTACATGGGGCTAGGCTTAGGCTTAAGCTCAGGCATAGGCTTCAGGTAGACTGAATACATAGGCTAGGCTTAGGCCTAAGCCTAAGCCTGAGCCTGAGCCTAGCCTTAGCACAATATCTTTGAATAGGTTTATTATGGTTGTTTTATGCCTGTTTGCACTGTTTTCGATTTTTCATCACTCTGCATCACATCACCATGAGCATAAGAAATGAAGAGAAAAGGCAGAATGATGTAAAACTGAGAACATTCTCGCTTGGTTGGCAAAATCCTGTCTAAAAAACCTAATTTTCACATCAGCTGCCAATTTCAGTGGTGCAGACAAAATCAAAAACGGCGCAAACGGCTGTAAAATGGTTGCAGAAATCGCTGAGAACAGGAGCAATAATATTTCCCTGTCAGACCACGTTGGTCACCCTGTACTGTGAGCCAGCCATCCTTCTTGTTCTAGTGTCTTATGGCTGGGGCGCCGGGGCGCAGGGCGCATGGGGCGCAGAGTATTTATTACCTTTTCTTGTTTCCTTTTTTCCTGCTTGTTGGATGTTTTGTATTCTTTGATTGCAAAGGTATAAGAAAATTGCTTTTACGCAAATAAATGACAGCTAAAGCTGTAAGCTGTATTTAGTGAAGGAGTGGAGTAGTGGACGTGTGGTCGTGGAGAATACTGAATACTGAATACTCCAATTATTATTCTTACTGAGGAGAATAAGTCGTCTGAAGAGTGAATCGAGCGAATTATGCTTCAAAATGAGCAGGGAATTTATTCGAAGCAGAAGATCAACTTCAGGTAACCTATGCGCGGTCAAGAACATGTTGCATACAGTTATTATGACACGTGTGGATGGACGCATGAGCGACAAACTTCAACGCACGGTTACAGGTGTTTCGGTGTGCTATTTTTAGTCCTCCTGACGAGATAACGCATTTGGTATGCTGCAATAATAATCTGGCTTTGGCGTTTGCCAATGGCGGAGTACTGCGGATACCGTTGCAACACCCGGAAAATCAAAATGGTACATGTTACGAGGGGTTGGTTGGTACGTGGTATAGATTAGTAATGGTATATTCACATCGGAGACGTGCGCCCGGCGTACGCTGAGCGTGTCCATGATTCGCTGCAATACGAAAACATGGACAACCATGGCGCCACGCTCGGTGTAGGCTAATTACTCTGTAAACGGGTCATAATTCGCAGCCCTGGTTGTTGCAATTTAGAACAATCGATACCGCGGAGTTCAGGCGAACAGATTGCGCATTTGCATCTTGATCTTACCGGCAGACACTTACTGATCAGTACTACGCTGGGAGAAAACTACTACTTACACCAGCACTCCACTGTTCTGAAGCCACTGCAGAAACTCAAGGTAGCAAGAGCAGAAAACTTTGTGTGAAATAGCACAAAATTATTGTCTGACGGGCTAGAGGGTTCACTGTTGAAACTGAGCCCATGTGGTGTGTCAAATGGAAACACGATACGTACACGGGTTTCTGCCGGGGTAAATACAAAACTGCGCAGGACGGACTAAGTTCCATCCAGCGAACTTTCATACCAGACTATATATGCAGCTTGGAAATGGTCAATCATGCCAGGGGGAGGGTGCCCTTCGAAATAACCCCAAAATTCTTCAGCGAGAAGGGAAATGATCCGATCTGGTTCGCTGAGATTTAGGAAAACGAGAGTACATACAGTACATGATTGTCGCCGAGCGAGATACCTATTCATGTGTGTGAACTCTTCACAATGCTCTATTATGGTCGTTTTCTTCAGGGTAACGCGGTTAGTGCGGTTGGCTGGAATGATGAACTGTGCAAGGAGAACAGCACCAGCTTCGTTCTCATCGGCACGTCGCGAGGTCTCCTCTTTGAAACAGAAATACAGCAGAACGGCGTCGTGCAGTACTTCAAACAGGTATGGGGTCATGCGCCGAGTATGGCACTGTAACCCGACCATGGGAAAATCCGGCCACCAAAGTTTAAAGGCTGCATATCTCAGCAATCAGTGGACTGATTGAGATAAGTAAAATATCAAACGACTCCTTGAACTCTCCTCTTTCAAATGAGCCATTAGGTTCATCGTTTGCTGAAACAGCCAGTTCACTGGAGCATTGGTGGCCGGCTTTATCCCACAGTAGTATTCTTTATTATTGCGTGACCCTCCTCTCCGAGGACTGCTGTAAAAACGTAGGTACTGGTAGTGTGTGTGTTGCGTGTAGTTGTACTGTCTGAGCGATAATCCGACGCTTCCGAAACCGGTGACTGGACTGCAACTGCACAGATGCGCCTCGCCACAGAGTCGCTGGTTCATCCTGGCCACCACGCCCGGACAACTCTTTTCCTTTATCGGCAGCGTCTCCTATGCGTCCGGAAATTGGATCGAAAGCGCCGCTCTTCAGTCCCTCTTTCTGCAGTATCAGCAAAATCCGGGTACGTAGAGGTACTGTGAGGTAAACCCGGCCATGGGGTAAAGACAGCCACCTAAGCAAGCGATGAACGAAGTAGCTACTTGGGAGGAGGAAAGTTCCCATGTCTGGGTTTACCCGAGAGTATCCATGTATTATATTTTTTATTAGGGGTTTCCCGTTTGCCCGGCTGCGGTATAATCGGGTATTTTTGGGATCCGGACGTACGTACAGTTAGTACGTGTACAGACACAGGCGCCGGTGCACACCGTATTTCATTTCTTCGTCATGTTCATGTTTCTTTCCAGGCCGTATTCACACGTTGGACCCTTCAGCAACTGTGAACAGTCCTTCTGGATTGGAGCTGTTTCCTATGGTGGGCGACCAACCGCCAGATACTTTCGCTTGGCTAGCGGCGCCCGGCATATGCTATGGAAAACTCGACTCCTCGCAATCCGACGCCTTCAAAATTATCTGTGGCGAAAAACTGCTCAAGTATTATGTACACGTACTTATTCCTGTTTGCGACACACGCAGTCGTCTCTACTCACTATAGCCTTCGTGTGCCATTATTTTCTGTTGCATGCAGTTAGTTATCCTGTTGTTGGTTGCTGTTGTAGCCATCCGGAAGTGAACGGGCGTCCTGATTGGCCGGTGAGCGTGGCTCTGAGCGAGTTCCACATGCTGCTACTCTACCGAGATCGACTCCTGGCCGTCTCCACCCTCAACGAAGCCACCACTTACGAGGACATCCTCGGACATGTATCTTACCCCCCACTATTGACAGCATGCGCTAAGCGAGCTGACCCCTCCGTATCAGAACTTTTTTCAGTGCACCTTCTGATCGGTAGAGAGCGACGTCGGAACGCAGTCTTAGAAAAGGAGTAAGCGAAGAAGAAAAGCACATTTTCTTTTGTATTCTTCATTTTTAGCTCTTCCTTGCCTTTTGTTTTTATTTTTTCTCATTCACTTGCGTCACCTTTTCCGCTGCATTCTGATGTCGCTTTCTTCCGATCAGAATTTGCACTGAAATAAAGATGAATACGGAGGGGTCAGCTCGCGACCACGTATTGGCTAGCTAGCGCCCGTCATTAGGCAATAGCACATTAGTAGATAGATAGTGTAGGCACGGATGAGTTATTCTGTCACATTCCATATCAATGCAAGAGGTGGATTTGGATTGTCCTTTTAGAAGTACGGGAAAGTTTGTGGGATAAAGCGCGATCCTGTGACCGGGCTGATCTGGGTGTACACTGACTCGAGTGTGCTCAAGTACAAGCCAGTGGATGAAGCTAGGTAAGCAAGCGTACTGTAGGCTCCTTTGGGTTATGCCCACATGCGTTACACGCGAAAAAAGTGTTGTCAGACGCTCCTCATTTCCTCAGTGAACTGTAGAGATGTAACAGGGGCCCCGGCTCCGGTAAATCCCGGCATATTTTTGGATCCGGCTCCGGCATAATGAAGATGGATCCGGTACCGGATCCACGGTCTATCTTTTTCACTTTTTTGCTGCCTGCCCCTGCCTTGAAAAAATGAGGTTTTCCCATCAAAATTGATCAAAAATTATTGCGAAACTTTTGAATGAGACTGTTTTGCAGCGCTCAGGTAATCGCACTTGAGTCAATTGTCTCATATTTTTCCTTTGTATCACATTATGGCAGCAATCAAATGATCAATACTGTTGCGCATTTTTCCTACAGTAGTTTGCTACAGTATTTTCTGGGCTTGGATCCGGCTCCGGCCGGGGCAATTTTTCAGCTCCGGCTTCGGCTCCGGCACTTTGAAAAATGTCGCCCTGTTAGATCTCTAGTGAACTGCCCCTTACTAGTATTTTCCTTTTTCTGTTTCACTTGAAGAATATGCTTATGTATTCTTGGTTATGTATTGTAGGTATGTGTGGTCGGTATACTTGGAGCGCGGTGACTTTCATTTGGCGCGCAAGTTTGCGGCTGGTAACGCGAACAACTTGGACACGGTCCTGAGGAAGGAAGCACAACATTTGTTGGATAGAAAAAAGTATGCAAGCACAGGTTTTTCTCTAGTGTGAAAAGTCCTCGTAAGGTTGTACGGAGGTACAACCGTGGGAAGAGCAGAGAGAAACGGTACAGCCCTATAACGCAATGTGCAGTGCTTGTTCTGCACAAAATACATAGTTATAATGTAGTAGGCCTACTTCCGTAGAATAGGAATAGGCCTACTTGAAAACGCAAGACATGATGGAATAGTCTTTAGCGCGGGTGTACTCTATTAAGACATATAAGCACAAGAGAAGCAGTTTGAAAAATTGGGCAGCCAGTGCGTGAGTCGAACACGCAACGCAGCACGGGATTACGCCCCTATTAGCGCGCACCCTACTTGAAACGCAGAGAAGGGAACTACGTAGGTGAGTTTCTGTGTACGTAAGTATTTCTCTCAGGACGGACAATCAAATGCCCATGTACAACTCACTGAACATACATACTCTACTGTACAACATACGTAGCTGTATCTGTGTGCATGCAGGTACGTGGCAGCAGCTGAGGTCTACGCCACGACTCAGGCACCCTTCGAGGAGACTGCCTTAAAATTTGTGCAAGGGGAGGACAAAAACGGACTACGCACTTTCCTGGAGAAGAAGCTGGAGCAAGTCCAACCCATGGTACGTTCTACGCACGTATACACATAAACATAGGTAGGGTTGTGTGGGGTAATCCTGCCGGGTTTATTGGTGGGATAATCCCGGCCTCCCAGGTAGAAATAACGTCTTCTAGTATGTAAAATAGTAAATTCAGCCTTGCGCAAATATGCAAGTCTTATTGTTGGGTTCGAGTCGTCAAACCGTGGGATAAACCTGGACGTATGGGAAAATCCGGCCACATAAGTGTTAGGGATGCAGAACTCAGCAATCCATGGACCGATTGAGACAAATATTATATCACTCGATTCCTTGAATCACTCACTCACTTTTTCAAATCAACTACCTATTTGGTTCATCATTCGCTGAAACAGCAAGTTCAAAGGAGCTTAGGTGACCGGGTCTGCCTCATGGCCGGTTTACCCCACAGTACCCTATAGTTTACTGTAAAGGTCGGTGTATAGATAGCCCTGCAGGGCAATACAAACAAGATCAGCCAATTTGGGCGGGCTATACACGGGATCGGGCAATACAAAAGCTCGGGCTATACAAGGGACTTTTGACCGTCTTCTCATTTTTGCTCCAATTTTATCATGGATTGAATGGACCCGCTTTTGGGTTATCAAAAACACTGATCGTTCTCAAAACTGCTGTGCGTGGCAGTAATCGCTATTATTTTCGCTTGCTGTGCTCACATGCCAGACCGATTCCAGATTCCAGCAGCAATGATCCAAACTGCTAATATTGCCGTAGTCCATTTTCAACCTATTTTTAGCTTCACATGCCACAAAATTTGTGGTTCCTGACTTAAAATAATGCGAATAAAGCCTTGTGAACGCAGTTCTCTGCACAGCCCGATATCGGGCTATATACGGGCCAAAAGTGCAATATAAGCCAAATTGGGCGGGCTATATACGGGATCGGGCTATACACGGTATCGGGCTATACACCGACCTTTACAGTACTGCACCAGTAAGTACTGTATGTAGTAGAGTACAGTAGGAGTAGTTGTGTAGGACAAGACGCAGCAGAGTATGCTGGTGCTTTGGCTGCTGGAGTTGCACTTGACGGAGTTGGGGGAGGCGAAGACCGGCAAGGCGTCCACCCTGCGAAAGCAGGGATTGGGCGAAGCGCGACCCGCGGATGTGCTGGAGTCTGCAGGAGCCACCACCGGCTTCGATCATCAGAAATATCGACAACTCAGGGAACAGTTCTGGATATTCATGGGCAAAGAGTCCGTCCTGGTAAGCGGAGCGTTGAGACACAGGAGGAAAGTATTGCCACCGACGAAATCTGAACTGGGTGGGTGGTCATGCCGCGTTCACATGACAAACTACTGTTATGTCCATACGTCCACGTATCTAGGAGTACGTGGCACCCCAAGCGACCGTGTACTCCAAGATGCGCCGGACGTACGGACGTACGTTGGCATAGTGGACGTAACGTCTGTCATGTGAACACGACATCAGATGAGGGGTATAAACAAAGATGTGTACTATAGTGAGATAGCCAGACGCCAGAGTTATACCGCACTTTCATATTTCTGGACTGTACGTACAATTTGTGGAGCTATTTTTGCGTGTGGGTGTGTTGTGTATGTTGAAGGAAGTGGTGAAGTGGAATCCGGACGCTGTCTACCAAGTGATGACGAGTCACGGCGACGTAGATTCGTTGCTGTATTTCGCAGAAATGATGAAAGGTAAACTACAGACGCGCCGTCCTCTGCGAAGATTCTTTTTCTTCGCTCTGGGAGTTGTGGATTCCTCTCGTCTTTCTCTGCATATCATGCCCACCAGATTCTTTATGACAGGAGGATTGGTCACTCGTACCTAGTGTCCATTTTTAGTAGGTTCGGGATAATTTTCTTCGTTTCGCTTTAGATTACGAAGAAGTGGTGAACTTGCATGTGCAACAGGAGCAGTACAGCGAAGCGGTCGCCGTTCTAGTGAAGCAGGTATGTATAATATGTACTAAAACCGTGTGTATATCAGTTAGTTGCCTCTGGAAAAGATGTACAGTACGTACGTACTGTACAAACATGACGGATGTGTACGTCTCTTACTTCCTGCGTGCAGTGCTTTATGACGCTCTGAACTAAAATTATTTGTTTTGTAGGGCGATCCGCGTCTGTTCTACAAGTTCTCTACTGTGCTGATGTCGGTGGTGCCGGAGAAGATGGTAGACGCCTGGATGTCACAGAAGGGTCGTCTGCAGCCAAAGAGACTCCTGCCCGCTATGTTCATCTGCGACGACGATGCGAAAAAAGTACTAGGCTAGACGCACACACGCGCGTTCCTCATAATTTACGGTGGATCCATCGAGGTTCGCTTACGGTCGATCCGTCGAGAAAGCACGCGTCGAATCTGCTTTCCGTGTTATTTCTGCTCTTGAGAGTCAGCCACAGCTCTGGAAATCTTCGCGTTAGCTATCTGACGCTACCTATTTACCCAGTTGAGTTGTTCGCGTGAGGCGGTCGTGTCTTTTCTCTGCGCGCTCCGCGCATGCAACAATACAACAGTTTTCAACTGCTGCTGAGGCGACACATCTCTGAACGAAGAACAAGGGCAACTATAGTGTGGTCGCCAAGCTACACTATACCAAGTTTGGGGCTCAAGATGGACTGATCTGCTTTTTGGCATGCAGCCTTCAGCTTTTCTTCTCAATTCATGACCACACGGTCTTTGCAATCTGGCTTTTTATCACTCAACCAAATGTTTCCTGCTTCAAACTGGTCATTGCCTCTTCACCCACTACTGCCCGAACGAAAATAGCCGGATGAAGCCACGTCAAATCTCGCGTTTTCATCTCGCTCATTATTACGTGCTGTCGGCCATGGTACCGGACTCGTACTTCGATCTCATCGTCGATTTGCACATTTTGTTTTGTACGTGTTATGTATTGTACGTAATCGATATCGCCCCGGTGGCGTGATTCTTGTTATGCCTTGATACCCTTATTTATGCAAATTTATAGTTCTATTGTCGCTATGTATTTTGTTTAGGTAGGTATAGGGTCAGGCCCAAGAATAACCCATCGTGTCTCGTAGTACGTAGTATGTACTTATGTACTATTTATGTGCTACATTCTGATGCGAGTACAGTTGGTTTCGGCTCGGTCCTAGGGCTATCCGAATAAAGTGCGATGCGATGCGATCTCAATGGACCAGCTAGCATGTGCACAGAAACATGAAACAGCCCTAGTAGACGTATCGCTTGTCTTACCCTGTAAATGTCAGTCAGTTTCCCTGCCCAAAATACACGTGTATTCTGGGCGTGCGTGTGTATGTCTATCACATGCTTTCGGTGCGTGTTTAGGCGAAGGCCGTGATGCGCTATTTGGAATTCTGCCTGTCGGCTGGCTATGGCGCGGATGAGTCTGCACTGCACAACTATCTAATTTCTGTATACGCCAAATTCAATCAGGAGAAACTGCTAACCTATCTGGAATCGTCGCCTTCGCCTCCTCTTTACGATCAGGTGCGCATCTCTTCATCTCCTTTCTATCCGTTCACACAAAGCTGTTGGTATATCCGCTGTCATACAAGTCTGGCCACTAAGAGTTAGCTGTGTATGTAACTCATGTCGTTAGAGTGAAATAGAACAACAAGTGCAAATTTTGTCCGTGCTTCACGTACTCCTATTCTGCAGGTGTTCATATTGACCAGACGCAAAACGGCTTGAGTGCGTTCAGCAGACGTCCGTCGTCAACTCATAGAGTTTTGCCATCCGTCCGTTGGTCAACACATATGGGTTGACAAACGGACGGACGGACGTCTGGTGAACGCGCCATGAGCAGACGTGGGCCTGGGGGTGAGGGGGGGTATGTTGAACGCACCCCCACCCCTACCTCTCCATACCCCCACCCGTACCCCCAGGAAAAATGAAAAGCAACATACCCCCGCGTACCCCCAGAAAAAAAAACAGCACTACGCATCCCCACCGCGTAACCCCAAACTTGAAATCAGCAGTTTGTCTGCCAGGACACGTACCCCCACCCTTTTTTCCTCTGGCTTACATCCATGCTCAGACTTTTTACATACTCCACAAAGTGCATGCATTGTCAAGAATTGTTGTTTGTAGTTGCACAATGTTGTGAATAGTTTTATTTAATGGTTTATCCCTATCATTCTAGACAAGTTGCTAAAGTATTCAACAGTGGAAATTCGATTCGAACACACTTACACACCACTCTTATCAACCCACCACTGCATTTTGTATAAATATTACAAGGTGCACAATAAAAACTGTTGCACTGTGTGCAAAAAAATAGTGCTCATTTTTTTCTGGGGATAGATATGGACTTTGTGGGGTTATGTAGCACACAATTTACAGTTGGGGGTACGTAAATATGCTGGGGGTACGTGAGGTTTTTTTCTTGGGGGTACGTAAAAAATCTGGGGGTACGTGGCCAAAAAAATTTTTTTGGGTGGGGGTACGCAACACCCCCCCCCCACTTTTGACCTCCTGCATACCCCCACTGACAGACCCCCACCCTCAAAACCGTGCCCACGTCTGCATGAGTGCTTTTGTTTGTTTGTTTGCAGAAGTACGCGTTGCGGCTGTGCAGTGAGAGGGGGTTGAAGCGCGCCTGCGTGCACATCTTCTGCAGTCTCGGTCTGTACGAGGAGGCGGTGGCGTTGGCGCTGCAGAACGGGGACGTGCAGCTGGCGAAGCTCTGCGCTCGACTGCCGGCGCAGAAGGAGGAGGAACTGGAGCATCTCCTCCTCCCTTCCTCCTCCCGCCTCGCTGCCGAGTCGACGGAACTGAGAAAGAAGCTCTGGCTAGCCATTGGTTGGTACGCGGCTATGTAATATCAGGAATGTATACTATTATAGTATACATTCCTGGTAATATTATGTACACTTGTACGGTGTGCGAAGAGAAGAGACATAGGAAAGGGAACTTGTGCTACTCTCTTTCGCAACTGTCTACGCGCGCGCCGTACTGTACTTTTCTACAGTGTAGGTCCGCTAATTCAAAAGAGGTCTACAAAATCATAGTGTAGGACCTTTTTTAAACGACTGAGGGTGCTGTATACGTGTGACTTGGGTATTGTTTCAGCTAGACACGTTGTGGAACAGGAGAAGGATATCGCCAAATGCGTGGAGCTGTTGACGGAATCGGAAGGTCTGATCAAGATTCAGGATCTCCTTCCTTTCTTTCCTGAGTTCGCAACCATTGAACACTTCAAGGTTCATTACATGTGCATTATGCAGTATGTAGCCTTTGTACATTACGTCCTAATGCGTGGTGTGGTAAGTACTAAATTTCTGATGCAAAAGCTATTTCGAGTCTATGTGCATGTGTTAGTGTCTACTCTAGGATTCGTTGTGCGCTTGCCTGAAGGAGCATTCGGGTAAGATTCAGGAGCTGCAGCGGGAGATGAAGGAGGCGACTGAGGCTGCGGAGGATGTGCGCAAAGATATGGCTCAGCTGAAACAACGGTAACCCACCCCATCACATGTACAGTACGGACATAGTAGGTGTATAGTTCTTCCGCAGTGCTATATATTGTTTGTAACTCACTCCGTCATCACATACACGGTGTACATACAGTACCGTATGTACAGAAGATGCCTGCATGCACCCACGCCGTCACATGTACGTATGATAAGTGTAGTGCCTGCATACGCAGTACTATGGTAATACCTATATAGTGACGTGCCGCGTTCCGTATGGCGATAGCCGGGGCCCGAAAAGGCGGGAGAGAAATAGGACCGAACGGGAATCGAACCCGCTACCCTCGGTCACAGCTGTGGACTTTTAGGCACACGACCTTGTGCCAGCCCAGGCGACAGATGGCTAAACTCGCCTTTCATACCTAGAACTAGGTTACGCACACTACTGGCATCGGACGCTAAATATTGCCATACCTACGCAGTACGTAACAATATATGTGCAACAACTCCCTCCGTCATCCCAGGCACAGGCCGGCACTGTGTGTGTGCATACAGGTACAGCGTGGTGCGTGGGGCGGAGGAGTGCAGCGGCGGGTGCGGGGAGGCGCTGATGTCGCGGCCGTTCTACGCCTTCCCCTGCGCGCACCGCTTCCACGCGGACTGTCTGGAGGCGGAGCTGGGGCCGTTCCTGTCCACGGCGAAGCTCACGCGCATCACCAACCTGCGTCGCCAGCTGGTCAGTCTGATGACGGCGGCGGGCGGCGGCGGCCTGGCCACCGTCGGAAGGGGCGGCCTGCTCCACGCGAAAGCGGCGGAGAGCGAGGAGACGCGACAGGCGGCCAAGCAGGAGGCGCAGATCCGGGCGCAACTCGACGCGGAGCTCGCCGACCAGTGTCCCTGGTGCGGCGAAATCATGATCAAGTATGCATCATCTCCTTTCTTCCATCCCGTACTACGTATGTATGTACAGTCTGGCCAGACAGAACTCGCTATATGGAACTTTGCCCGTGCTGCATAAAATGGGAGGAACTGCGTAGCTGTCGCGAGGTGAACGAAAGCCCCAACCCCTAGGGGAAGGGAAAACTGTACCTGGGGCAACAGGCCCGAACCCGCACCTTCGGCTTTCAAGGCCAATGCACTACCGATTGAGCTATGCCGCCGGACAAGCGTTCCCCCGTTAAGTGCCTGCTTGCTATATGTACCCGCATACGCAGCGCCACTTTCCCTCCGTCACCCGCTAGGTTCAGGCACCCTCACCATACGCAGCACGGGCTGAGTTCCATAGCTAACTCTGACAAACTTTGTACATACCTACACTGCGTACGTGGTGAACTGTAAGGTACGCTTCTGTATGTCTATGGAAGCCATCCATCTGCAAGCGCGCTTTTAGGACTATTGATCAACCATTCTTCACGCAAGCGGAATATCAACAGAAGAGGAAAACGTGGCAGATATGATGATCGTAGACAAAGAAAGTTGTGATGGCGAAATTTCTGCTCGTGTTGCCATGGATTTGGTCACTTTCCTACTCCTTTTTGGTTGTCTCTCTTTTGTGACAGATTACAGCTACTATTTATGCTTATGGCGTTGCCTTGTAGTTGTACGTACATGTACCTACTATGTACACAGAAAGTTGACCATCACAGGTTCAATCAAATGGAAGTCTCACTCAATCATTAGACGCCGCTTGTGTTGTATACTGCAGTAGTGTAAGTTTTGCTTAATTCATTGCACTCCAGTAGCAGTTTCGCACTTTGGAGAAGGTCATGAGACACTTGAACTTGTCCACGCTGGTGCGAAGAGGCGGCATTCCTCTGCTGGGATCACACAGGTGGTCGCAGGGATGTGGAACGTTCTTAGCGCGGCAGCACGCAGTCACGTCGTTTCCTTGAGATACGCAGCCCATGAAGAGCTTGAGATTTCGGTCCGTGCCATCGGGAGCGCAGACGCCGGTCACCGTCATTTTGATTAACTGCAGCAACGCAAGAAAACAGTGTGTCGCCCCTTGTTGATTTGTCGGCAACAAATTGCGAGATATAATTGGAACAAGATGAGGGTGTTTGTCTGTGAGTGGCTACTGATTATTCTGTTCATTACTTGAGCCATCGAAAGATCCAATGTGCAGTAGGGCACACATCCGGATGGAATGCTGGGAAATTTGCGGCAACAGGCATTGACTCGTTGATTGGCTGACGCCTTCGGCACACACGGAAGATAGCCTGGCGGTGTTGGACATGTGCCAGGCTGAAACAATATCTACTGTACGTAGCTGCGTACAAGTGAGAGAAAACGAAGAAGACGCGATACAAATTTATTCACTTTAAAGTCAAGGGGTCCCCTAACATCACCTTCGAATTTCAAATTCAAACCCATCCTATCAAAAACTATATTTTTATTCGAGTCTTTTGCAAGAAACCGCTTTTCAAAATTTGCATCCGTTCTCGAGTTATTCGATGATAAAGGATGCAAATTTTCAGTTACTGAAGGCGACGTAGGTACTTATACGTTACGGTAGGTCAGTTTTGAAAAGGGTTAGTTGGAAATACAGCGCCTTTGTTCCTGTTTTTGCTTTTGGGACTTCTACTCTACCTCTGGGGAGCCTGAAAAAATGTTCCCGACGGTCCGGACCACAGTCCATGCAGCCAGTGTGCTGCATTTACAATTCTACCCTTTTCACTAGCCACGGAAGCACATACCGTAACGTATACCTACGTCGCCTTCAGTACTGAAAATTTGCATCTTTTATCATCGAATAACTCGAGAACGGATGCAAATTTTGAAAAGCGGTTTTTTGCAAAAGACTCGAATAAAAATACAGTTTTCGATAGGATGGGTTTGAATTTGAAATTCGAAGGTGATGTTAGGGGACCCCTTGACTTTAACCTGTGATCTGCCCCTTGGATCGGCCTCGGCTCCGAATAGGCCCGTTAGCGCATCCCACCAGGGAAATTTTCGCATGTTGAAGTTTCCCAGCTGAAAGCGTTGAGCCGAAACCACAGACGAGCAGTAAACGGTCAGAAGACACAGGTACAGTCGGCAGCAAACCATCCTGCCAGCAACGTGTTGTCTGTCATTCACAGGATTTCGGTGTCAATTTCGAACCACACCCTTCGTCCGCATTACGACACTTTGATTTGTACGCACTCTACCGTACCTGCTCGTATTGTGTATAATTCGTTCGTGGCGCAGTGTTTTTCACGAGCCGAGTGTAGCAAAATGTTATGCATGATAGATACTCAATCCTATTGCACAACAAACAACACCGTCTGCATGTTCTCTTCTGAAATGTGCAGGTTCAACTTTTTGCATCAGCAACCGCCAGTCAACCACGTGAGGAGGACAAGGAAAAATCCTTGAAGTGACACTTGTTTAGAAAGATAGTTAGAACTGGCTTTACTTTGGCCTTCCGGCATTCATATTTAGGGTGTGTGTGTATATTATGTTCTGTAAACCCTCGTTTATAGCCCCTGGGGCTAATGAAGCCTTAGTCGCCGATCACAGGGGACTATTTGAGGCCATCGACAAAAGAAGTCGTTTTTGTTGCCCTCGATATAGCTCCCGGGGCTAAAGTATATTGTTGAAGGGGCTACATTGAACAAAGGATTACAGTACTGTAAAGCTTCGTGTATAACCCCCTTCGAATATAACCCCCCCTCGTGTATAACCCCCCTATTTGGTGACCAACGATTTTTATCCCCCCCTCTAACCAAAATTTTTTAAACGCGTAAAACGCGCAAATAAAGCAAAATAAACATGTTGGTGATGATTCTGCACATTTTGCTTGGTCTCGTGTATAACCCCCCCCCTCGTGTATAACCCCCCTCGAATCGGCGACTAACGATTTTTATCCCCCCGGGGGTTATACACGAAGCTTTACAGTATGCATGTACGTTTATCAATTAGGTAATATTTTTCTAGACTGCGATGGGGAAGACGAGGGATAAGAGATATCATATATTATTAGAGATATTATTTTTTTAGAATTTAGAGTTTGTCTAAATTGTCTTCTTCGATCCAAAAATTTCCACTCGCTAAATAAACTTGGCAAATTTTTGCCAAAATGGCACATTTTCGGCTGTTACTGCTGTTGGCAAAATTTTGCACAGTGTTGGCAATTTCAACTTGCCAAGTAATGTAGGCGTTCTTTGTGCCAACTCTTTGGCAACATGGAGTGTGCAAAATATTGGCAATAATGATTGCCAAAAAGTTTGCTATATTCTGCCAATCGTTGGCATATAATTTTATTCATGTACAACAATGGTATCCAGAAATGATACAAACAGTAAAAGCAAGCTACACATGCACTACAGAACATATGGGTGATTATCTCAGTAATAGCTGTAGGTATCACCTACATTATAGCTTAGCACAAAAAAGCATTTGCATCAAAATACAACTGGAGACTACCCTGTATAATACGCGCACACACATGCCTACAGGTAAATGTACTGTAGTTGGCACCTACATACATATGCTATCCATCCCTGACTCAATATGTCTATCAGAAAGATCTTGTTTTAGATGACGCGTCCGCGATATTCCATGGGTATTTCTTCTTGCATTTTGTATCCATATTTGAAGTTCCCTTCCATAACTGTCTTCATGGCTTTCATATTGGCTCTCCAGACAGAGGATATGCCGTCTACCCAAAGTTTTTCAAAGTGTCATTGAGAATGGCCGCGTTTCTGAATGAATAGATTTTCTTTTCTCAAACGACTTGCTTCTTCTGACTGTTCTTTCACCGATATTGAGTGCTTTTCCTGGACGAATTGGCTTGGAATAACCAAATGGTGGACATGTAACCTTCAAGGAGAACTGGAAAAGTGATGAGAAATGTGGTGATGAGACTTGACAGGCTTTACAAATGCATGCAGGCTTCACAAACAAATAGAAGGATACAGCACAGCTCCCGTCTTTTTTCTGAGTTGGCGGGATAAATTTCAAAAAAATTTGCCAACTGATGGCAATTTTTCTCACTTGCCAACCTAGCATGCCATAATTGTGCAAAAAATTGCCAACAAGATCGCAACCAATCTCATTGCCACACGAGTTGGCAAAGCAAATTTGCCAAGTGAATATAGCGAGCAGTTTGTTTAGTAAATACAGTATGCTATATTGCATGTTATTGAGTTTAGTTTTATCCTAGTCCACATTTGTTTCTTCATCAATTACATCCATTGTTGTCGCCTTCTGGTTCGTTGATGCAAGTTCCGATGCTGCGGCTGAACCTAACCTATCCTGCGAATCATTCTTCGATCCTGCTGAGGCTGGACGATTTTTCCACTCAACGGACGCGTTCACCTGGCCAATATCCTCGATCCAAATTGTTCGTGCATGTGCTGTTGGAGTTTTACGTCCTTTTCGCAGGCGCTTTTCAAGTCCCGGATCAATTTGAAACCTATCCGTGGCAAAATCTGGGTATCGCTTGACCAAGCACTGATATCTCGGATGAACTACTACAGGCTGTAAGTTAGTAACGAGGCCCATGTGGCTTGCTTGCGCTGGTAGATGCGTTCCCAATGCAGCACCGCTGTACTCAACAGGACTGTTCCGTTGCGCCAGGGCACAGCGCCAACGGGAGGCGGATAGACCAAACTGCATTGACGACAGTGCAGCGACAGCAGCGGAAACGCGGGGCGCAGATCCGCCGTCGACACCAGATAAAATGGGTGTTCGTTCTGGAAGGGCTCATTATCGACGGATGCTCGGTCTAAGGCCGGACGAAGAAATCAGGGGCAATTTCATCATCAGATGGAAACTTGAGTCCGCCTTTCTTTGACACCGAATTTTGCCGGGTCGATGGAGGACGCGGGTGGAGGAGCGGCCGGTTTCTGGTCGGGCTCGGGTACTTCCGGCTCCTCTGCTGGAGGTGTCGGTCTGGTAATCTGAAAGAGGCAAGGAAAAAGGACATGCGCTCAGCTCAACATTCAGCAGCTAGCAAAACGACGCAGCAAAAACGGCCATTTCATACCGGAATGGCGGCAGGCCAGCTCTCCACTCACCATTTGGTCCAAATTCACTGATTTGATCTTTTCTTCCGGCACATCCCACGTCTTGCCAAGCGCCCCCACCAATTCCGAACATTTCACTTTGGCGCCCTCCCAGCCAAATACGGGCGAACTTTACATGGGAGACGACCGTTCCCACGTTGTGAATGCGTTTGAACAGGGGCTCCAGTCACTTCGATCGTTGACATTGTGAGGCCAAGGCCCACGAAAACGTAGATAAGTGATGGTGTCAGTAGGGCGTAGTTGGCAGGTACGATGTCACCAAAACCGATCGTCGTAAGCGTGACAAAACTACATAACAAACAGCTAACGGTAAGCTGTTGTAGGTACATACGTACATACTGCGATACGCACACGGGTAT
>JASAMW010003347.1:0-27626 GCA_030247985.1 Epsilonema sp. ZAB3_2
AGATATTATCGTTCTCAACTTGTCTGATCGTTTTTTCAGCTGGATTTGTGTCATCACAAGTGAGTTTATGATTTGTTATGGTTTTTTTGGTTACACGGGGGGGGTAAAAAATTCGGGCTAGTTCAAATTCTGCCTTCAAATGGCCCCGAAAATACCCCGCGCCTATCCCTTATTGCCATCCATGTTGTTACCGTATGATGATGGTGCACTGACATTAAGGATTTGACTGCATTTCACATTTTGGCTTCACACTTCCAGAGCTAGACCGAAGCTCAGCCAATCCATCTTGCAATACGGTAGGGCTTCTCAGTTGAAAGAGAGGCAACAAACCGCCCTCACCAAGGCACTTCAAAGGGCAAATGGCTTCTGATGAGGTCATGGAGGTCATGATGAGGGTCCAAAACGGAGCAGACCCGCAATCCCCTGCCTAAACCATCCAGCCGAAGCGTTTGAGGGCAATTTTGCTGGACTGCAAAAATCGGGGTCTGAAAAGTTCAAAATTTTTTGAGCTTTTATCATTCAATAATTGGACTGTGGAGATGGTGGTGCATATTGGAGAAATGTGGTGTGGCCAATTCGATTGCTTTTTCGCAGAATTGTCCGACTGGAGAAGATTTATCTGAAGCTGAACTGGGAGATTATGACGGCGAGAGAAAAATTCAGTTCAACTGAAGTTTTATTCAGAAGTATTTACGTATGTACATTCACATTCGTGGACAATGCATTATGCAAGACGCAACTCGGAAACCTATTATAAAAGAACAGCGTCATGTCCGTGTCTATCCATCCAGCTTTTATCGGAAACTTCTAATCAAACAGGCGTCGTGTGTCTGCGCAACTTTCCATGTTTCGTTGCGCACAGTTGCATAACTGTTCGCCAGGTGATGGGTTTATATCAGTTTCCTAACTCTGCCGCCGCATTATCCAGATTTGGAAAAGAGAGAAGAAAGGGGGTGCAGCACTGCCGTACTATCCGTTTCTTACTCGGTTATGCACATTGTATGCTACAGGAACATAACACACATACGTACCCGTAAACATCTGGGGCGGGTGAAATAGTGCGAAGAAGGTAACCCCAGACCCAAATGTTGATCTCAAAAATCAATAAAACTTGGTTGAGAAAGCTTGGGTGTCCGAATCCGGCTGTTCCTCACACCTTTACCTCTTGTTGTGATTCGGATGGGGAAATTGGAAATGTTAGGCCCAAGAGGCGTTCCAAGTTCTCCAATACGGGAACTGCTTCATTCCTACTACCAAGTAAAGTTAGCCACATGCTGTGCTATGTACGTATGTAGTATGTATAGCAATGCATGACGTCCCAACGTACGTACCAGTTCTCAGGGTCGAATTCCTGGTTCATTTTCTCCACATACGGAGCTGTTAGTGCCTGTGGTCCAAGGAATTTGATGCCAGGAACTGAACGTGGTTGCTTTGGATCCAGTTGAAGTTCAATGCTAAGTTGGGCGTCTGAAAGGATAAAACTTTAGGTCAACCAGGCTGCTTGTCTTGGGGTAAATTCGGTCAACCCAACCTAGGTAGAAGAACGAATGGCTGTCAAGTCAAGTACGTCCTAGCTTGGTACACTAGGCAGGTACAGTATATGACCGAGTTTACCCAAGAGTAACCTACGTTACGTATGGGCAATCGCATTGGCGGGTGGAGTGTGTTATTCTGTACTGATGGCGATTCGTCGCGAAAGGTCAGCCAGCGTCGGTTCGCGAGGATGCAAAACCCATGCGTTGGCGTCGATGTGCGCTGTTTCCGCCCAAAACTCCTGCAAAGACGCCACATATTGGCACAGCGCATCGTACACAGTCTCCAGTGAGCTCAGCTGAAAATATTCACAATGGCACGACATGCACAATCATATTCTCAGGCCCAGATGTTTGTTACGTATGTATGTTATGTACAATACATACACTGTACAGGAGAGCTAAAAAACCCAGTGGGCATACGGCAGTCCAAGCTGACCCAATCTCGAAATCAGCAGGCAAATGCTGAGATGAGAATTCTGGGGCTGAGTTAGGAAACTGAAACAAACCCATCACACCATGGCGAACAGTTATGCAACTGTGCGCAATTGACACATGGGAAAGTTGCGCAACAGGGCACGACGCCCTGTTCAGATTAGAGACGTTCGTCCGAAAAAAGCATGGATGGATAGACACGGACATGACGCTGTTCCTTTATAATAGGTTTCGAGTTGCGCATCTTCATAATGTTCGTTGACCACGAATGTATGTACATACGTAAAGTACTTCTGAATCAAACTTCAGTTTGAACTGAATTTTTCTCTCGCCGTCATCAATCTCCAGTTCAGCTTCAGATAAATCTTCATCCAGTCGCACAATTCTGCAAGCAATACCACACCACATTTCTCCAATATGCACCACCATCTACAGTCCATTATTGAATGATAAAAGCTCAAAAAATTTTCAACTTTTCAAGTCCGATTGTCTGCAGTCCAGCAAGAATTGCCCTCAAACGCTGGCTGGACGATGGTTTAGCAGTGGATTGCGGCTCTGTCCGTTTTGGACCCTCATCCATGACCTGATGAGCCTCATCAGGAAGCCATTTGCCCTTTTGAAGTGCCTTGGTGACGGTTGCTTCCAACTCTGAGCTGTTCAACTCAGGAACTGCCCATCTGAAGATGGTAGCTGAGCTGGTACTAGCTCTGGAAGCTGTGAAGCCAATGTCAAACGTGCCATCCTGTAATGTGCCAGTGCACCATCATGGAATACGGTAACAAAACATGATGGCAATAAGGATAGCGCGGGGTATTTCGGGCCATTTTGAAGGCAGGAAATTGGAAACTGCTAGCCCGAATTACCCCGTGTAACCAAAAATACCATAACAAATCATAAACTCACTTGTGATGACACAAATCCAGCTGAAAAACGATCAGACAAGTTGAGAACGATAATATCTTCCATGAGTTTCCAGTGTTCAGCTCACCACGATGATGGAGATGAAGCAAATTGCCATTTCAAATTCCCACGGGTTTACAGTATTCCGTCACCTGTGAAATGTCAGGCCATACTGCAAAGCGACATAAGTATTATGCTACGTATGTGCAAACAGTGCAACATTTCTAGCACGCACAACGTGGAGGATCGGTATTTCGCGTACGTACGTACGTAATGTGGTACATACATATCGGCATTCATATCGGCAGAAGTGGCATAATCCTGATCTTCAAGCTTCGAATGATGGGCCTACGAATCGGGAGATGAAGTTTGGTGAACGATCAATGCAGATGAACGCTAATGAAGCTCATATTTCGATGTCCAATAGCTTTGGATTGGTGGCGGAGATCAGAAACTTTCGTCCAGAGTTGAGCTAAATTTCCTCCGCTTTTTTTGTCGTGAATTGTCGTGGAAGAAGCAGCTGGGAACTGGTGACATTGTTGCATAATTTGTTCCCTCAGATCATTTACCTGTTGCTGCAGGGATTCCACTGCATCATGATTGAAGTCACCGACTTTCAAAGTATGCGAAAAAGTCGTAATCGTTGTGCGCCTAGTGTACGTATGTACATAATATGTTCTGTATGCTGCAGCGCGCAGTAGGGTAATGTGGGGTAATTCGGGTCAAGGTGAATTTTAGGACACCCTTGTACATTCATCTGGCAATTCCAAAAAGGATACGATGGCCCGAATCACCCCGCACTATCCTATTCTGTTACTTCCAAAAGTTTCATTTCAAGCACGTATCTGTTTTCAGAGATTGGGGTCGGGTTGGCGGGTTTTGGAATTGCATTCCTATTACTGGGCATGATTCTGCTGTTTGATAAAGGCCTTCTAGCGATAGGCAATGTAAGTGAGAACGTTCTATCGCCGTGTTGTGCCTTATGGGAACCATCTGTGGTTGATGGAATTGAAATATGCGATCACTTTTGAATAGATGTCCATAGCGTAGACAGTGGCATTTTTATCAAGTTACCGTATCCATTTCAAGGGCCTACTACAGATGGTCCCCGTAAAGAGCCATAATTCTTTTGTAGGCCTACTTCTTTTTTTTGCTAATTGTAAACCAAGTGTAATTCCGTGTCGTTTTTTGCAGATTTTATTCATTGTGGGTCTCACCTTTGTCATCGGCGTTGAGAGAACATTTCGCTTTTTCTTCCAGCGGCACAAAATCAAGGGGTCGACGTTATTTTTCGGCGGTATCATTGTGGTGCTAATCGGCTGGCCTGTGATAGGAATGGTCATCGAAGTTTGGGGCTTCATACTTTTATTCGGGTTAGTAATCCTTTTTTGTCTTGCACACAACAAACAGTACATTACCTACAGTACTTACTGACATTACATAATGCACATCTCCAGAGTGCACGTGGAATATTGTGGACCTTGGCCTTATTGTGTGTGACTGATTTCAGGGGCTTTATTCCAGTAGCTATCAATTTCCTGAGGAGGATACCCGTGTTAGGCTCAATACTGAATCTGCCTGGCCTCAGACAAGTGAGTAGGATTGGAAGGAGCGATTTTGCAGACGCTGTGTTGTGCTGTGAATTCTTGTGTCTTGTTGAAGTTGTGCATTCTTGCAGGTGCTGGACCGGATGGCCCCTGAGTCCAAGTATCCCGTATGATGAAGCTTCACCACCATCATATCCTTTGTCTGTTTTTCTTTTCATCCAACCGCTGTAGGGGTTTGGTAGTCAATGGTCATGGTCACTTGTTGCAATTGTAAAACTTTATTTATCGATTTGTGGTCTACTGTAACTGTGTGGGTGAAAAAGTAATTGTGCAGAATAAAATACGAGTACGACTGTGACTTCAGCTTCAGCACAATAATTCACGTACAAAATGACAGTGACTGTAAAAAAAGTAGTTTAACAAATTACAGCAATGTAAAAAACGTCACTGGCCACCCAACTTTGCTATGCCAATTGTGCCAATGCTTCGTCACACTAATTGCCATCAGATTTCACTTTGCACATCGCACACAGCTTCTACACTTGTGGTGTTTGACATCATCAAATGTGCATTTCCTCCGTATCCTCGTCGTCACGAGTAGAGCCATCCACTAACAATAGTTCGCATTCTGCGCTGCGTACCCTGCTTCAATGCGTGCAAATAGCGTACGATTCTACTTTCGATGGCGACGGATGACGAAGCTGATCCCGCCTGCGCCGTTAACGTTGCCGCTTCTCCTCCATGCACGGACATGGTTGAAGCTGCTGAGCTGGGAGCGGAGTAGGCATCGTAGTCCATTTCCAGCGGTCGACTGGCTTGCAAGCGTATGATGGGACTGCCTGCTTCACTGTCGGTTCGATATCCATACATTTCCGTCCTCTCGTAACTATACAATGAAACTTCAAACTTCAAAAGGTTCATAGGGGACAATGGTTCAAATGTACAATGGAGTAATTCGGGCCAGAATAAATTTGGGCCACCCCCGCGTACTTTCATGTTCGTGTAGCCATTTTGATGTCACTTCAACAGGTTTGCGCTTTTCCAAACTGGAGATAAGGTGGGGTGGCCGAAATTACCCCTTCCCTGTCCGAATTAATACCGCATAATCTATCATACGATTCAAATTCCACCCGCTCTTGGCTGGAGTCGCCAGCAAATTCTTCCATCGCTGCAGATGGAGAAGGCACTCCTCCGTTCCAAACGAAGGCACGCGCACAGGAGACGAAGGTGGAGTTGGAGCCTGGATTTGGATGTACGGCACGTGCAGCAGACCCTGGTGGTTCTCCGGCGCTTCCTGCAGATCTTGGATGCGTTCGCGCAGGTCAGACGCAGCCACTGGAATTGCCATTGTTGGAGACCTGAGAAACATACCCTACAAGTCGCAAAGTCGTACGTAGCGGTGGGGAAGGAGTTGTCGTATGTACACGTACTAAAATAACAGTACGTACGAGAAGACGGCCGTATGTTCCGTTGGTACTTTGTAAATCAAGCCATTACTCAGCAGCTGATGAGGACGAAGAAGATGATGTCAGCACTTGATCCTCTGGCGATGCTGATTCCATCTGCATCTCTTGCGTGTACGCGTGGACCGGTCTAACCCTTCTTTCCTCCAGCCTCGGCGATGAAGTTGCTTTGGGTTGGAACTTGGTTGGCATCAACTTTCGCTCCAAGGCTCGAATTTTATCCTGGATGCTGGCTCCATCCAACTCTGGCCTCGCATCTTTCGGACTTCCGTTCCCATTCTGCTGAAAACGTGCACAGCTAAGCACTTGTTATTTGTGGACGAGAAAACTAATGGCTGAACTGGTGTTTGTTTAGACATTTTATTGAAAAGTCGACAAGTAAAAAAGTCGAGATTTATCGGCCACCACGTACATTCGCTTGGATTATTTTTTTACACCCCCCCCCCCCCCCCCCCTCGTGTCCTACAGTATTATAATATACCCAGTAGGCGTTGGTGTGGAAGCAGATGTGCTGGAAGAAGTCGACCATACGTCTTCGTCCCTCCTGCTTGCATGACTTTTTCGACGTTTCCAACCCACCCTTGCCGTATTGACGATCGCCGGTAATTCGGTGTCCTTCGAATGACGGCCTGCTCAATTCATCCAGCGGTGAGATCCAGCGTTGTTTCACCATTGAGTGAAGAATAACAGCCAGCCAATACACCAGCCCAAGACCACGAGAGCACGATGAAGTTCCAGATTATTTGCTGAAATATCTGCTGGTTCACTCTACATCGTTTCATGATTTTGACGTAAGAAGTGGGCTTACGTACGTAAAGAGTGAACGCGTCCATGCGGTAAAGATGGCCAGTAACACACCCACACTCCAGCACCAAAATGACTGCAAGAAAACAATGAGCGCGACTCCAAATGAATAACTTCATATTTCACATCTTGCTTTGCACTAACGCAGATTAGTGGCGATCATTCATTACCTGCAATATTTCCATGGGATCGTCCTCTTCACCTTTTCAAGATCCATCCCACTCCAAGATAGCACCCTGCTGACCGAATCCAAAGGAATCCATGTCCAGAATTCAGCCTGTGTTCAGTTGGCCGCGCATGCAAATCCCTGAAATTATTAGCGTCACATTTCCAGAAGTCAAGCACCGTATCATCGGTTTTGTTGCTATATTTGCTACCTATATTATGGTCGTTCGTGGACGCAAGGGCGGGTGGCTGTGGCCACGGCCAATAATATTCTCCCTGTCGTCCACTATTAGTTATGTCGTACGACCACCTCTCTCAGAAGTGGCTTTGTTCGCTTAGAGAAATAAGAATCGGCTGTCAGCATAGAGTTATAGACTCCCCCACATGTCCCACCAGTTTGAGACTATCTTTCTCCTGTCAGTGGAGATGAGGTAGTATAGCGCCCGTTCTTAGCAGGAGCACAATGGCGACGCCAAAAATTTGTATTGCTTCTACTGTATAACATTTTTTATTTTTAGTCCTTTTTATATTGTCTTTTTTTATTATTATTTTTATTTATTTTTAGTATTGCTGTGTATTTCCTTTTCTCCTCACCTCCTGTCCCATTTGTATGTTACCAGGGCACATGTCCCTATGGTAATACTAAACCCCAACTTGAAGCATTTTATATCAATTTTTTTGCTAAAAAAAAAGATCACTATCCCCAACAAACAACAATAAAAGTGGAGGTGGAGAAGGGGGGGGGGGCGCGGGGCGGGGGGGGGGTGGGTGGGGGGGAGGGGCGGGGGGTGGGGGGGGGGGGGGGGGGGGGGGGGGGGGGGGAAGGGGGCGGGGGGGAGAGGGAGAGCGGGCGGGGGAGGCGAAGCGAGGGGGGGGGGGGCAGGGGGGGGGGGGAGGGGGGAGAGCGGGGGAAAGACGCGGGGGGGGAGGGAGGGGGAAAAGGGGAGGCCACAAAGCAAAGACACAACCAGAGAACACAGCAACCCACACGCAACCAAACAACCACAACACCAAACCAACACACAACACCATCACATACTGGAACTGTCTCTACTGCTTCTGCGAGCATCACCAGCCCACCACCTACCACTTCTGTAGCAACGACCATGGAGAACAATTCCACAGGCCTTGCAGATATTCTGCTGCGGATAAGCAAGCTAGAAGAACTGACCGATTCTCTGCACGACCCCACGACAGGAGATGGCGGCATACTGGTCACGATTACGTTCATAATATTGCGTAAGATACAGTAACCGGCATGTATATTGTATAGGGTACTATGGGGTAAACCCGGCCATGGAGTCGGCCACCACTAAGCTCATTTGAACTTGCTGTTTGTTTGATAAATGATGAACCAACTAGCTCATTTGAAAGAGGAGAGTTCAAGGAATCGATTGATAGAATATTGGTGTCAATCGGATTGATTGCTGAGTTATGCTAATGCAGCTCTGAAACTCTAGGTGGTCGGATTTTTCCATGGCCGGGTTTACCCCATAGTACCCTATATACTTAGCAAAGTTGAGCAATAATTGCCGTGTGATCATCATTCGCGGCCGTTTGTTTCAGTTTCAACATTCGCTATGTGCTTTCTTGAAGTCGATGCAATCACTAGTCGCAATGTATATCGATTGCTCAGAAAAAACTTATATATCTTTGGTAAGCATTGACCATTGGACCACCGACCCTTTTCGTCCTATTTATTATTTCACAGTACTAAAATGAGTTTTACAGCTGTGACTTCCTTTTGCTACTGGCTGTACGGTTGGGCTTTTGCGTTTGGTCGTCCGACAAATCCTGTCATTGGATTCGGACAGTTTGCTTTGGTGGGAGCTTCATCCTCTCAGTTGATCCTGTGGTTCTTCCATGCGTCCCTGGCTATTCTAGTCACCGCTGTGATATGTTTGTCTATTGCGGAGAGATGCAGAACTTTGGGATACCTGATAATTGCTGTGTGCAGCAACTGTGAGCATTTGTCATCACCAGCAAGGAGTATCCATGATCGCTGGTTGATCGCTGGCTATCGCTGGTTGATCGCTGGTTGATCGCGACCAGCCACCATCAGCCACCGATCAACCAGCGATCAGCCAGCGATCAACCAGCGATCAGCCAGCGATCAACCAGCGATCAAAACGAATTACGAAATAAAAGCGGAAAACATGGACACTAAATATCGCAACACACTACGCGTCCACAAATAGCGTAAAACATAAGTGATTTGTAAAACTTAGTCATACTATGTCCTACCATCGAGTAGGAACGAAGTTCCTCTTTTTAGTTCTATGATTAAGTTCCCATGGAATAGCGCATGAGAATGACCGTTTTAGAGCGGTTTTTACCACTTTAGTTCTGTAAGTTTTTTGTGTAGATTCGAAACAACATGAATTTAGAAGTCCGTGTTTGCCGCGAAAAAGTTTATCGCTGGCTGATCGCTGGTTGATCGCTGGCTGATCGCTGGTTGATCGCTGGCTGATCGCTGGTTGATCGCTGGCTGATCGCGATCAACCAGCGATCAACCAGCGATCAATCAGCGATCAACCAGCGATCAACCAGCGATCATGCATTCTCGGGGAGCTTGCAGCTCATATCTTTTGAAGCAAACAGACTGTATAGTGTATACATACAAATAATTTGAGGCAAAAAATTTAATGATTTTTAGCGCTAATTTATCCACTTTTATCTCATTGGACAATGGACCCTGAGGGATTTCTACAGACATCACTAGATCAAGTGATATTTTTCGATGTACGGAACTACAAAGTAAAATACGTAATCTAACCGTGTGTGTTGTGTATTTCTTCGGAAAGCTAGAAAGCATTTGTTTATTGTGGCATTATTAGAAGGCTAGAAGATACAGTAGTGGCTGGACATATAAAAATTTTTTCAGGATTTTGCTGGGTGCAGTTTTATTCATATTACCATAGGGACATGTGCCCTGGTCAATTCATACAAATTGGGACAGCGTTTAGGTGCAGCGAAAATGTTCGAATATTCTTCACAGGTCAGATCTCACTAAAAATAAATAAAAATAATAATAAAATAGACATATAACAAAGGACTAGAAAATAAGAAAATTGTTTACCTACAGTATGTTGTAATGCAATTCTTAGCATTTATTTCAGTTTTTGGCCGTCGCCATTTTGTGCTTCCTGGCTAAGAACGCTGGATTCGCCTATTACTATTCCTTCAGTCTCCACTGGACTCAGGCAGAAAGATTAGTTGCTCAAACTGGTGGCCACATCGTGGGGCGAGTCTTGATTAACTCTATGCTGACAGCCGGATTCGCGTTGCTTTTCGTATTTCTTCTGAAGCGATACTGCACAAGGCCATCCTTCTTTGAGCAGAGGTGGTCATTGTCAACTGCCATCAATTCTGCAATATGTGGTACGACAGGGGAGTATTATTATTTTGAGTTTGGCCCGCCTGGCCACAGCCACCCGCCCTTGCGTCCACGAACGACCATAATATAGCTACCATAATATAGCAAGCTTAACCGATGATACGGTGCTTGACTTCTGCGAAATGTGACGCTAATAATTTCAGGGATTGTTGCATGCGCGGCCAACTGCAACACAGCTGAATTCTGGACATCGATTCCTATTGGATTCGGTTCAGCAGGGTGCTATCTTGGAGTGGGATGGATCTTGAAAAGGGTGAAGATCGACGATCCCATGGAAATTATTGCAGGTAATGAATGATTCGCCACTAATCTGCGTATAGTGCAAAGCAAGATGTGAAATATGAAGTTATTCATTTGGAGTCGTCGCGCCTCATTGTTTTCTTGCAGTCCATTTTGGTGCTGGAGTGTGGGGTGTGCTTACTGGTCCCATCTTTACCGCATGGACCGCGTTCACTCTTTACGTACGTAAGCCCAACTTCTTACGTCAAAATCATGAAACCGATGTTTAGAGTGAACCAGCAGATATTTCAGCAAATAATCTGGAACTTCATCGGTGCTCTCGTGGTCTTGGGCTGGTGTATTGGCTGGCTGTTCATTCTTCACTCAATGGTGAAACAACGCTGGATCTCACCGCTGGATGATATTGAGCCAGGCCGTCATTCGAAGGACACCGAATTACCGGCGATCGTCGAATACGGCAAGGGTGGGTTGGAAACGTCGCAAAAAGTCATGCAAGCAGGAGGGACGAAGACCGTATGGTCGACTTCTTCCAGCACATCTGCTTCCACACCAACGCCTACTGGGTATATTATAATACTGTAGGTACACGAGGGGGAGGGGGGGGGGGGGGGGGGGGGTGTAAAAAGATAATCCAAGCGAATGTACGTTGGTGGCCGATAAATCTCGACTTTTTTACTTGTCGACTTTTCAATAAAATGTCTAAACAAACACCAGTTCAGCCATTAGTTTTCTCGTCCACAAATAACAAGTGCTTAGCTGTGCACGTTTTCAGCAGTAATGGGAACGGAAGTCCGAAAGATGCGAGGCCAGAGTTGGATGGAGCCAGCATCCAGGATAAAATTCGAGCCTTGGAGCGAAAGTTGATGCCAACCAAGTTCCAACCCAAAGCAACTTCATCGCCGAGGCTGGAGGAAAGAAGGGTTAGACCGGTCCACGCGTACACGCAAGAGATGCAGATGGAATCAGCATCGCCAGAGGATCAAGTGCTGACATCATCTTCTTCGTCCTCATCAGCTGCTGAGTAATGGCTTGATTTACAAAGTACCAACGGAACATACGGCCGTCTTCTCGTACGTACTGTTATTTTAGTACGTGTACATACGACAACTCCTTCCCCACCGCTACGTACGACTTTGCGACTTACATTGTAGTAGGGTATGTTTCTCAGGTCTCCAACAATGGCAATTCCAGTGGCTGCGTCTGACCTGCGCGAACGCATCCAAGATCTGCAGGAAGCGCCGGAGAACCACCAGGGTCTGCTGCACGTGCCGTACATCCAAATCCAGGCTCCAACTCCACCTTCGTCTCCTGTGCGCGTGCCTTCGTTTGGAACGGAGGACATTCAGCCTTCTCCATCTGCAGCGATGGAAGAATTTGCTGGCGACTCCAGCCAAGAGCGGGTGGAATTTGAATCGTATGATAGATTATGCGGTATTAATTCGGGCAGGGGAAGGGGTAATTTCGGCCACCCCACCTTATCTCCAGTTGGAAAAAGCGCAAACCTGTTGAAGTGACATCAAAATGGCTACACGAACATGAAAGTACGCGGGGGTGGCCCAAATTTATTCTGGCCCGAATTACTCCATTGTACATTTGAACCATTGTCCCCTATGAACCTTTTGAAGTTTGAAGTTTCATTGTATAGTTACGAGAGGACGGAAATGTATGGATATCGAACCGACAGTGAAGCAGGCAGTCCCATCATACGCTTGCAAGCCAGTCGACCGCTGGAAATGGACTACGATGCCTACTCCGCTCCCAGCTCAGCAGCTTCAACCATGTCCGTGCATGGAGGAGAAGCGGCAACGTTAACGGCGCAGGCGGGATCAGCTTCGTCATCCGTCGCCATCGAAAGTAGAATCGTACGCTATTTGCACGCATTGAAGCAGGGTACGCAGCGCAGAATGCGAACTATTGTTAGTGGATGGCTCTACTCGTGACGACGAGGATACGGAGGAAATGCACATCTGATGATGTCAAACACCACAAGTGTAGAAGCTGTGTGCGATGTGCAAAGTGAAATCTGATGGCAATTAGTGTGACGAAGCATTGGCACAATTGGCATAGCAAAGTTGGGTGGCCAGTGACGTTTTTTACATTGCTGTAATTTGTTAAACTACGTCATTTGTAAAAGTCAATCATACAGTCACTGTCATTTTGTACGTGAATTATTGTGCTGAAGCTGAAGTCACAGTCGTACTCGTATTTTATTCTGCACAATTACTTTTTCACCCACACAGTTACAGTAGACCACAAATCGATAAATAAAGTTTTACAATTGCAACAAGTGACCATGACCATTGACTACCAAACCCCTACAGCGGTTGGATGAAAAGAAAAACAGACAAAGGATATGATGGTGGTGAAGCTTCATCATACGGGATACTTGGACTCAGGGGCCATCCGGTCCAGCACCTGCAAGAATGCACAACTTCAACAAGACACAAGAATTCACAGCACAACACAGCGTCTGCAAAATCGCTCCTTCCAATCCTACTCACTTGTCTGAGGCCAGGCAGATTCAGTATTGAGCCTAACACGGGTATCCTCCTCAGGAAATTGATAGCTACTGGAATAAAGCCCCTGAAATCAGCCACACACAATAAGGCCAAGGTCCACAATATTCCACGTGCACTCTGGAGACCAGTGGAGAAGTGCTCCTAAGGAGCACAAAGGAAGTGAGCGAGAGGCTCACTAGCCTGCAGATGCTTATGGGGTTGACGGCGCAGAAACCAGAAGGTTCCAACCACCCATCGCTGCCGAAACTTGCTACTCCTCCGAGTTGACAGCCTCTCGCACAATCTGCTGCTGTCTGACTGGTGCTGGCATACTTTTGCCCATTCCCAATCATGGCAAACAAAACTCTTCAATGACCTTTGTTGCCTCTCGCCTGCTTCTGTATGCCTAATCCATGCAGCATTATGGATAAGTATGTGCATATGTATTGTACGTGTTTATTCTTTCTTGCATGTGCATTCGCATGTAGTACATACCCATTCAATAATGGCCTCCAATGTGACCAGCCATTTCACACGTTTCTTGCCAAATAGAAGGCGAGAGGTCCACCAGGGTTCGATCTTCTCGATTCAAAATATCGGCTTTGGAATCAAGTTTCAGCTGAAGTTATCACTTGCTGTTGTTCAGGATAAACAGCTATAAGCTATATGACATGAAATCTTTACGAGTATCTAAGTATGTATGTTCTACTCTTGAGGAAACATCAATTTTTTTTTCTTTGAACTAATGCTCAAGGTTTGTTGTTGCACCATGTTATGTACCAGCATGTACATGTTTACATACATATGATTACCTAGTTATGATGACCAAATATTATGGTTTGGATCCAGCGTTTTGCATGTGATCAGGCATACAGAAGCAGGCGAGAGGCAACAAAGGTCATTGAAGAGTTTTGTTTGCCATGATTGGGAATGGGCAAAAGTATGCCAGCACCAGTCAGACAGCAGCAGATTGTGCGAGAGGCTGTCAACTCGGAGGAGTAGCAAGTTTCGGCAGCGATGGGTGGTTGGAACCTTCTGGTTTCTGCGCCGTCAACCCCATAAGCATCTGCAGGCTAGTGAGCCTCTCGCTCACTTCCTTTGTGCTCCTTAGGAGCACTTCTCCACTGGTTCCTGCCACGTCTACTTGAAATGTGAGAAGCATATAAGATACAAGCATGTCAAAATTGTTCCCAATCGATACATTTTGTCTTATCACATGCATACAAATCTTTTAAAAACTGAGCTCGAGTTGACGAGAAGTGCTAACGGAACCTCGAGATACATTATATATGTAAATTAGGGGTTATATGTACCTACATGGGACATTTTTATGTTTTTGAGAGGAATTGAGCCTTATGTGAATGTGCATTACAAATGCATACAAATCTTTGAAGAACCGAGCTCGAGTTGACGAGATGTGCTAGTGGAACCTCGAGATACATCATACATTACAGGGAACATTTTTTTATGTTTTTGAGAGGAGATTGAGTATGTGAATGTGCATAACACATGCAATGCAATTCTTTAAAAATAAACCGAGCTCGAGTTGACGAGATGCACAAGTGGAACTTCGAGATACATTATAAATTACACAGGACGTTTCTTTGTTTTTGAGTGGAATTGAGCCTATGTGAAATTGATTAGACTATGTGAATCAGGTATGAGCGAGGAGGTGGTTAGTAAGAAATGCAAGAAATAGGTAGACCTTGTCAAGATGAATTGAATGGTATATCACATGACTACATTTAGCCAATTTTTGTTTTATTTTGTGCCTATGTGAATACATTAGAACTATGTGAATCAGGCATATTGGGTACAAGCATGTAGAAATTATATTCCAAACTGATAGATTTTGCAAAGATGAATCGAATGGTATGTCACATGCCTACAAATCGCCAAACTGAAGAATATAACACCTTTTTGCAACTTTCATCGATGTGAATGCATTTTTTACTATGTGAATCAGGCATGAGCATGTCGCAGTGGGCAGCAATCGATAGATCTTTTGAAGATGAATCGAATGTGGTATCCCATATGCCTACATTTAGCTAATTTTTGTTTTCTTTTTAATTATGTATGTTACGTGAATAACTAAAAACTATGTGAATCAGGCATATTGGAAACGAGCATGTAGAAACTGTTTCCAATCGATAGATCTTGCTTAGAAGAATCTAATGGTATGTCACAAGCCTACAAGTCGTCAACTTTGGAAAAATAGCACTTTTTTGCGACTTTCATCTATGTGAATGCATTTTTTACTATGTGAATCAGGCATAAGCATGTTGCAGTGGCCAGCAATCGATAGATCTTTTGAGGACGAATCGAATGGTATGCTATATGTGACCTCAACAATGCAGAAGGCATTCTTTTCACCTGTCTGTCAGCGCCTTAATTATTTCTAGAGCCAAACATAAAAACGGCCAACTTTGACAGCTCATAACTCGAGAATGAAAGCGAATTTTAAAAATCTAAAAAAATTCGTATCGAGAGTAGAGTGAGATCTATCTTTTGGTATATCTACCAGTCAGATCTGAAAAAAATCCAGGGAGGAGTATGCTGGCTAACTTTGCAACTATTTTTACCACAAAATCGCAATTTTAAGGGTGTCAGAGGCCTTAAACGCAAAAAGTGCTCGGACCACTTTGCCAAGATCTTTACATTTCCCATCTTTTAAAAAAAAACCGAGCTCGATCCCTCGACTCGTTGAAAAGTTATGGATGTCACAAATTTTCAGTACATAAGCTGTCCTCATCTTTCAAAAATAGGTTTTCGCCCGTAGCGCCCTTACCAGTAGGCCTATCGAGCTGAAATTTAACCAGTAGATACATACCCATAGGGGACATCTTCATGCAAAATTTCAGCTCAATTCGCCTCTTGGCTCGGCAGTTATGAGCAAATGTGTGTTTTCATTTCTGTCACTCCTATTTACACATGACTAAGTAAGGTGGGACGCGGCGGAGCCTCGTTCGTGAGCCTCTCGAGGATCCGCTATCGCGTCTACCTTGATATGCATTATGTAATGTCAGTATGTAGACTGTAGGTAATGTACTGCTTGTTGTATGCAAGAAAAAAAGGATTACCAACCCGAATAAAAGTATGAAGCCCCAAACTTCGATGACCATTCCTATCACAGGCCAGCCGATTAGCACCACAATGATACCGCCGAAAAATAACGTCGACCCCTTGATTTTGTGCCGCTGGAAGAAAAAGCGAAATGTTCTCTCAACGCCGATGACAAAGGTGAGACCCACAATGAATAAAATCTGCAAAAAACGACACGGAATTACACTTGGTTTACAATTAGCAAAAAAAGAAGTAGGCCTACAAAAGAATTATGGCTCTTTACGGGGACCATCTGTAGTAGGCCCTTGAAATGGATACGGTAACTTGATAAAAATGCCACTGTCTACGCTGTGGACATCTATTCAAAAGTGATCGCATATTTCAATTCCATCAACCACAGATGGTTCCCATAAGGCACAACACGGCGATAGAACGTTCTCACTTACATTGCCTATCGCTAGAAGGCCTTTATCAAACAGCAGAATCATGCCCAGTAATAGGAATGCAATTCCAAAACCCGCCAACCCGACTCCAATCTCTGAAAACAGATACGTGCTTGAACATGAAACTTTTGGAAGTAACAGAATAGGATAGTGCGGGGTGATTCGGGCCATCGCATCCTTTTTGGAATTGCCAGATGAATGTACAAGGGTGTCCTAAAATTCACCTTGACCCGAATTACCCCACATTACCCTACTGCGCGCTGCAGCATACAGAACATATTATGTACATACGTACACCAGGCGCACAACGATTACGACTTTTTCGCATACTTTGAAAGTCGGTGACTTCAATCATGATGCAGTGGAATCCCTGCAGCAACAGGTAAATGATCTGAGGGAACAAATTATGCAACAATGTCACCAGTTCCCAGCTGCTTCTTCCACGACAATTCACGACAAAAAAAAGCGGAGGAAATTTAGCTCAACTGTGGACGAAAGTTTCTGATCTCCGCCACCAATCCAAAGCTATTGGACATCGAAATATGAGCTTCATTAGCGTTCATCTGCATTGATCGTTCACCAAACTTCATCTCCCGATTCGTAGGCCCATCATTCGAAGCTTGAAGATCAGGATTATGCCACTTCTGCCGATATGAATGCCGTTATGTATGTACCACATTACGTACGTACGTACGCGAAATACCGGTAATAACTAATACGCAACCAAAACAACCAACAACCAAAACACCCAAATCGCACCCAACGTGGACTTCTTGAAAATAGGATCTGCCTAAATGGCACATACAAACAAAGTGGCGCAACAGACATTGTCGAAGCAACAAATGGGCCGGGTAGCATCATAATATTTGAGTCAGCGTTTGCAATAGGGTAGTGCGGGGTAGTTTGGGGGTGCAGGCGGTGCATAGTGGATGCGGGGTGCATGGTAATATCTACTTTGCACAGGCACATGGACAGACAGGCTAAGGCTGAGGTCTACAACTCTGAATCCAATACCTAAGCCCTAAGCCTAAGCCTAGCCTGAGCTGAAGTCTGCCCAAGCACCTGCGCAAGACATATATTGCCATTCACCACCCAGCTCTCAGTGCCCAGTAACTTCAACACCTGGAATTGAAATCCATATTTTCCATGCGAATTCATGCTATTTTGTTTGAACGCCTATGACATTGGAAGTTTTCCATTTTTTCGGTCACTCTAGACTTTTGTTGGATGCAAACATTACTGCTTTTGTTGGACCAACTGTCCCCACGCTACCCCACAATTTTGATAAGGGTATATTTTATTGATTGATTGATCATGGTTCTTCACACGCGCAACTGGTGTGTCATTTAGGCGGAGCTATTTTTTAGGAAGTCCACGTTGGTTGTTTTGGTTGCGTATTAGTTAATACCGAAATACCGATCCTCCACGTTGTGCGTGCTGGAAATGTTGCACTGTTTGCACATACGTAGCAAAATACTTATGTCGCTTTGCAGTATGGCCTGACATTTCACAGGTGACGGAATACTGTAAACCCGTGGGAATTTGAAATGGCAATTTGCTTCATCTCCATCATCGTGGTGAGCTGAACACTGGAAACTCATGGAAGATGTCATCGTTCTCAACTTGTCTGATCGTTTTTCAGCTGGATTTGTGTCATCACAGGTGCGTTTTTGATTTGTTATGGTATTTTTGGTTACACGGGGTAATTCGGGCGAAGGCTACTCTACCTGTATGTTTTGGCGGGTATGTGCATGACAAAAACTGGTAAGTGTTTTTGGTTTTTATGCAGTTTCCAACTTCCTGCCTTCAAAATGGCCCGAAATACCCCGCGCTATCCTTATTGCCATCATGTTTTGTTACCGTATTCCATGGCGGTGCACTGGCACATTACAGGATGGCACATTTGACGTTGGTTTCACAGCTTCCAGAGCTAGTACCAGCTCAGCTACCATCTTCAGATGGGCAGTTCCTGACTTGAGCAGCTCAGAGTTGGAAGCAACCGTCACCAAGGCACTTCAAAAGGGCAAATGGCTTCATGATGAGGCTCATCGGGTCATGGATGAGGGGCCAAAGCCGACAGAGCCACAATCCACTGCTAAACCATCGTCCAGCCAGCGTTTGAGGGCAATTCTTCATGGACTGCAGACAATCGGACTTGAAAAGTTGAAAATTTTGTGAGCTTTTATCATTCCATAATGGACTGTATATCGTGGTGCATATTGGAGAAATGTGTTGTGGTATTGCTTGCAGAATTGTGCGACTGGATGAAGATTTATCTGAAGCTGAACTGGAGATTGATGATGGCGAGAGAAAAATTCAGTTCAAACTGAAGTTTGATTCAGAAGTACTGTGCGTATGTTCATATAATTCGTATGTACATACATAGCCTACATGTACACACAATCGTGGTCAACGAACATTATGAAGATGCACAACTCGAAACCTATTATAAAGGAACAGCGTCATGCCGCGATCAGATTAGAGACGTACGCACGTTGGACGTAAGCCCGAAATAGTCCGTGGCTATCCATGCTTTTTCGGACGTACGTCTCTAATCTGAACAGGGCATCGTGCCCTGTTGCGCAACTTTCCAATGTGAAAATTTCACACAGTTGCACAACTGTTCGCCATGGTGTGATGGGTTTGTTTCAGTTTCCTAACTCAGCCCCAGAGTTCTCATCTCAACATTTGCCTGCTGATTTCGAGATTGGGCCAGCTTGGACTGCCGTATGCCCACTGGGGTTTTTAGCTCTCCTGTACAGTGTACGTACATACATACGTAACAAATATCTGGGTCTGAGAATTGGATTTGTTTTGCATGTGCCATTGTGAATATTTTCAGCTGAGCTCACTGGAGACTGTGTACGATTCGCTGTGCCAATATGTGGCGTCTTTGCAGGAGTTTTGGGCGGAAACAGCGCACATCGACGCCAACGCATGGGTTTTGCATCCTCGCGAACCGACGCTGGCTAACCTTTCGCGAAGAATCGCCATCAGTACAGAATAACACAACCCATCGCAGCCAATGCGAATTGCCCATACGTAGGGTACTGTTGGGCAAACTCGGCCATTTACCTAGTACCAAGGTGGAACGTACTTGACTTGAAAGCCATTCGTTCTTCTGCCTGGGTTGGGTCTGACCGAAATTACCCCAAGACAACCGGCCGGGTTTACCTGAAGTTCGATTTCTTTTAGACGCCCAACTGAGCATTGAACTTCAGCTGGATCCAAAGCAACCACGTTCGGTTCCTGGTATCAAATTCCTTGGACCACAGGCACTAACAGCTCCGTATGTGGAGAAAATGAACCAGGAATTCGACCCTGAGAACTGGTACGTACGTTGGGACGTGCCATGCATTGCTATACATAGCACAGCATGTGGCTAACTTTACTTGGTTGTAGGAATGAAGCAGTTCCCGTATTGGAGAACTTGGAACGCCTCTTGAGCCTAACATTTCCAGTTTCCCCATCCGAATCACAACAAGAGGTAAAGGTGAGGAAAAGCCGGACTCGGACACCCAAGCCTTTTGATTTTGAAATCAATACATTTGGGTTTGGGTTACGTTTGCATTACTCAGCCCGAGATGTCACTCACGGGCTAGGTAGCAGAAAGCAAAGGTGTCGTCGAGAACTCTCTATCATTGTCCAATTTTCCCTACATTGCGCAAAGCAGAAATATCAATCGATGCCTCTAACTTGTAAATGGAGGTGGTAATCGTAATCTAATCTCTAATCGTAAGATTGAGGTGGTGTTTTGTGCGGCAGGCAGTGACAATGGAGTGCATAATTTGTCGCGAGTACGAAACGGATGAGGATGGTGGGGGTGGGAGTGTGCCAGATACCATTTGTGAGCACTGTACCAAGAGCTTTCACTTGCTCTGTCTGCACAAGTGGTTCATACAGCAGCGCAAGAAGAAGCGAGAAATGCGATTCGGCTTCATGATTGGACCCTGCCCTCATTGCAACGCGGTAATGTACAGTATGGATCAGTTGCGCTAAGAATTAGGAGTGGTCGCCGGCTGACCCCTTTGTATTGTATTACACTTTTTCAGTGCATGTACAGAATGCAGAGTTCAGATTGGAGCCGTACGGTCCTCACGTTTCGTACGTTTCTGACTAACCTGAACCCGGCCCTGAACTAACCTAAGGGGTCAGCTGGCGACCACTCATACAGTTCTTAGCGCAACTGGTCCATATTGCATACGTACAACAACATTATTAAAACAGTACAAGATCGGTCTGAATTCTTTTTCAGGACATCAAGATCAAGCCTAAAGTCACCATCTGAATCTACTCGGTCCAACAAAACGCTCACCTGCTTACTTTTAGTCCACTTTCTTATCTCGACTAGAAGTTTTCCTACTACCAATAAACTTCTTCCAACCCATACAGCCAATAATTATCACGATCAAACATGCATGAAGACAATAGTAGATGGAACTCCAATAGCGCACTGTACTTTCCCATGAGAGCAACAGGAATCCAATTGCCATAAACTCGAAGCCGCGCATACGGAAAAACCACCAGAGCACATCGAAGACGCCGGGTTTTCGTCCACTTTCTGCTACCTCCACTCCCGCTGACGGTTCAGTGGTTTTCCGTCCAACTACACTGAATGCCAAGTCTTCGGCTAAGGTGCACAGAGGAATGGTGAGGAAGGACAGGTAGTAGCCAGCGTGAATACCATGCCAAAATGCCGACACCAACATTGTCAAAGGCATCCTGAAATAATCAATACCTGTTATGAAGTGCATGTATTGTTACTGTGCACGCATGCCTAGCCGTATTAACCCCTCCTCTATTTCGATGGTCGCCACGACCGAAATGCGACCCCTGACGACAAAATCAACAGTGTCCAAAACGCCATCGGAGATTCACTGGTAGCATTAAAAAAATTGTTAGAAAAAATGGACCACAATGCGCATAGTAATGCGATTACGTACTAATGCGATCGCATTTTGGTCGCGGCAACCATCGAAACAGGAGGGGTTAAGGTACTATATTAAAACGCGATGTCTGGAAGGATTCAGTATTGCTGTACAGTACCGTGGACAGGGGGGTAGTTTTCAGCTGATGACGTGAGCAAACATGCGTGCCGTACAAGAATGTATGTACGTACGTACATTGCTCGCAGGTACGTACGTTCAGTACATACACGTGCCAATAACTGTGACTACAGGACAGTAGTTTAAGTCTACCGCCGTAATACGATCAATCACGACGTGTCCTCATGCTTCTACCTGATCGGCTTTGGACTACGCCTGTACACGTAGGTGGCCAGCCAGTACTGTACGCTGCGATTCCAGGCTCGCATGCCGGAGCGAAAGCCGAGGCTGAACTCGCATTCGTACACGTCCACGTTGCGAACAGTCTCGAAACTGTACTCGATATCTTCGGCGTCTTTCGATTCCACTTCCCTGCAAGCAATAGATACGATCGTGTTTGTGCTGCTGGGTATTGTGTGTACTATCTTCGTACGTACACTATACTGCGTTGGTTTTATACAGGTACTGTACCGTACGAACACACAGCTAAAACGTACTGAAGGCGTGCAATTCTGTAGGTCCTGTCAGTAATAATACCAATACGCTCTTTTGGTATGTATTCTACATACGTTCGCACGTCCAGCACACTACGTACGAACATAATACTACAGGGTGGTCCTTTTCTCATGGATGATTTTGATTGCCAATTTCAATAGGTTAACCGATACTCAATATCACTGCCAACTCCACTACTTTATGAGAAGTTATGAGAACTGAAAATCGGAGCGCCAGTACATAAGGTTCTCATTTATGAGAACTTGTGCGACTCTGTTCTCACAAAACATGTACTCCTAGAAGGGGTTCTGCACAAAACATGTACTCCTAGAAGGGGACCTTCTGGCCTCTCTAGGAGTACATGTTTTGTGCCGAACAGAATCGCAGGAGTACATGTTTTGTGAGAACAGAGTCGCACAAGTTCTCATAAATGAGAACCTTATGTACTGGCGCTCCGATTTTCAGTTCTCATAAGTTCTCATAAAGTAGTGGAGTTGGCAGTGATATTGAGTATCAGTTACCCTGCACCGATTTCGTTCAAATTTTGCCTACATATTCCCAAGCGTTTACCATTTACTTGGTAAAAATTTCGAGTTAAACTGCTGCACTGGTGGTGAGAATTTGCCCCTTCCTTTCAAAAATTGCAATTTCGAGCTTTTTCACTGCACTTTTTGCTGCCAAATGACAGGAAGCAGTTTCTTGGAGCCCAACGGCTCTTTCCTAACAGCAAAATAGTTTCAGTAAGATGGAACCTAAGCCCAAAACAGCCAAAGAAACAGCGATTGGGTTGGTGGCATTTACAAGGAGTTTGTCTCATTTCTCAATATTGCTGCTCCTCATCAGTGCTGCATCATCAGCTGATGAGCCACAATCACCAGATTTGATGGCTCCTGACATTCTTTCTGGGGGTGCAAGGACGGAAGGGGGTCTACCATTTGAAAAAACGCAACAGTATTGCCATTTGTCATGTTTTCCGAAATTTTGTTGGAAGATTTAGCAGTACTGGAAAATTATGATGAAAATGTTGAAAAATTGTGATATCATTTTCTCTGCTGTGTTTCTCACTACCAGTGCAGGGTTTTAGCTCGAATTTTTACCAAGTAAATGGTAAACGCTCGGGAATATGTGGGCAAAATTTGAGCGAAATCGGTGCAGGATAACCTGTTGAAATTGGCAATCAAAATCATCCATGAGAAAAGGACCACCCTGTAGTACATTGGCATACTTGAGCGCTTGTAAATCCGTGGGTCCCTGTCCGATTTTCGGCTTGCTCTCCGCCGGATAAGCTCCAATGCCCGCGGCGATACAGGCGCATTCAGATAAGGTCCAGGCTACGTATGCACGCATCCGTAGAAACATAAACACCGGCACCATGTACAGCAGACGGCCCAACAAACCCACATCTCGGAAAAACTCCGCTGTGTGCGCATACTGCAATAATTATTGAACACATCCACATACAACAGTGGTACGTACGTACTTTACGAGCTTGAACAGAGTGATGGATTTATGTTCCTATGATGTGAACTAAGGGCAGTGGCATTGAGAGAAAGTACATACCAGATGAAGCGGCCAGACGGCCAGACACAGACTAACGGTGTCCAAGTGCAACGTTACAGCAGGACCTACAGCTATACAGTACCACCTTACCTCGAGAGGAAAGAATTTGCTGACAAAGAGGTAAACGGCGATGAAGCAAGGAGTGGCAAGCAGACGAGGTGCGATCTCTGCAGCGATCGGAATCTGTTCGATTCGAGTCGACTGCAGAAAATCCACGTGAGTTTGGTACGAATAGTACGGACCTTTAAAACCGACCACACATCATTAAGAATCAGGGGCACACTTGCACTACCGTATTTACCTGTGCATAGCCCCATGGGGCTATGCAAAAATTGAGAGGTCCTATATGGGGCTATGCATAGGGGGGGGGGGGCTATGCCTAGGGGGGGGGGGGGGATATGCATAGGACATTTTTTATGTTTTTGAGCGGTGCGCAGAGGCATATTTTTTAGGTCAAAAGCACGTGTTTTAGGGCATAATTGAGGTCAAAACAGGGTTATTCTAGCACAATATACCCCCAAGCAGGCTTATAGGCATCTTAGCTTGGTGTGGGAGTGGCTATGGGTAGCTTATGACCAGCTTATGTAGGTAGGTTCAGGTACCCTACAGTACATATGGGGCTATGCATAGGGGGGGGGCTATGCATAGGGCATTTTTTATGTTTTGCCAATATGGGGCTATGCATAGGGGGGGGGGGGGGGGCTATGCATAGGGGGGGGGGGGCTATGCACAGGTAAATACGGTAATGCAAACTTGTGGGGAACAGCGGGGTAAAATCAGAAACTAAAGCCTTTGCTCGACTCAGCTTTGAGAGCAATAGAGCTGCGCAGAAACGTACGCTGTTCTGTATTGCTGTAGAAAACTGTAGCACAGAGCAGAAAAACTTTGGTATCTGACACTCCATTTTCCCACCATTCATTCGGTTATACCCCACAGTACCCACCGTAGGTACAGCTGCTATTACCTGTGAAGAGACCAACAACATTGTACAGGTATAAAAATGCATCCACACTGCTTGGCAGATGAGTCAGCTTTCTTCGTGGTGATACTGAGCCTGACGCTTCCGCTGGTTTCTTTGCATCGTGAATTTCAAAGCATAAACCGATGCACTGCAACATATACTCAAACCATGCAATGCTCTGGACTGAAGATGCTACATCATAAAGTTAGGGAATATGACACCTACCCGTAGCGTCATGATTAGTTGCACGATATTTGCCTGGGGATACAGAGCTGGCAGACCGACAAAATGAGCGCAGCGACAAAACGCCAGATAGGCGAATGTACACACAAATGATGCCACATGAACATGCCTGAAACATGTGTAGGTAGGCTACCATGAGCATACATCATAACACAGCATCATACAACCAAGTGTAGAGGGTACTTACTCTACAACAACGAACGTGTCACTAACCTGTTGTCCAGAAACTTGATAATGAGCAGATTCAGGAGAACACAGATCAATGAATAGAGTATCTGCCATCGACATACGATGAGCACCAATAGCAACCCGCACAACCCGAACCATCGCTCCCTGTGCTGTAATCGTTTGAGAAAGAGAGAGAACAGCAAGGAGAAGACTAGAATCTTCAAGTACAGCACGTCGTCTTGAAACGTCATAATTTCTCCAGTTCATTCAACCCTATACACAAAAGCGGTTACCATCGCTGACACACAACAAACAATACTTTAGCTAACGTACTACAACACTACTGTATGTACGTACGTACACAACTCATGTGCTCAAGTACGGTCGACAAAATGCGACATTTTGACCACGCAAACCTTCTTCAAATTGACCAATCAAGTTTTATTCCTACGTTCCCTTTCAGAGCACACTAGAAATCATCAGACAAATCCAGTGAAATCAGTATACAGAATGTGTCATCCAAGCACAGGAATGAGCAAAATTCTTGTCGCTTCGTTGAGGCCATTGGTTCGTCTCCAGAAAGCTGATTGGATACCGTTCCTACGGTAAAGAGCAACGTTGAGGGCGTAGATAGCTCCGGGGCTATGGCAACATACCAAAAGAAAGGCTCAAACCAGTCCTAGACAGGCACTATCAATCAATCAAGCTAAATAACGTACGCCTACTTATTTAGTGCACCCGAGCAAGCATAAGTACTATTATAACACACAACTCTTCTGCATGCAGCACTATATGTCCAGGCGCAATATCTTCCAATGTACAGGCTGCCATGCATCAGAAATTTTCCCATCCGGGCATCGGGAATTTCAGTGCGAATGCCTCCACCTGCTCTCTCAGCTGCTGAATTTCCGACAAGAATTCCGCATCCTTGCTGCAGAATTCCTTGAATTCCCGCAACAGCTTGCCAGCTTTCGGCTGTACTTTTAGCGTCAACTCAATTCCTGCAATGTACAGGCCGTCACATATTGTTCGTACTCAAAACGATGCACGCGGTTCACAACAGGTGCATTTTGTTTCAACTAAGAACGAACCTTGATGGATGAAGTCGACCACTTGCTCAAAATCCGCTTCCTTCAGGTTTCGCGATGTCAGAGCGGGCGTACCCAGGCGTATTCCTAGAAAAGCCCCAAACTTGTTCGTTGCCCCATCAGAAGCATCACACCAAGTATACCAAGACACATCATAGGGTAGTGTGGGGGCAAAACCGCCCATGTGGGGAAATCCGCCCATCCTTTGGCGGTAGTACCCCCATCTAGCCAAGGGCGAATTTCCCCCACATGGGCGGTTTTGCCCCACACAACACAGTAGTGCAGGCAACATCGGACCGCCCCAAAACCGGTCAAATGGTTACACGGTTTTCCGACTTGCTCCCTCCAAAAAGGTAAAAAATAAACCCTGAGGCGGGTCAGAATACCTCACACTATCCCACGTATGTATACATGTAGTACCTCCGGGTCTGAGCGCGCTCTTATCTCCTGGGGCCGTATTCTTGTTGCATGCGATGGACATTAGTTCCAGCACCGTCTCTACCCGAGCTCCGTCCGTCTTCTTTGGTCGCAAATCCACCAGGCACAAGTGATTCTCCGTTCCATCTGAAGCAAAATCCAACCGAAGCTAAGCTGTGTCAGTCGTCAAACAGGAAACTTTATGCTTCAAGCTTTATATTCACCCCACATCTCTTTACTCGTGGAGACGTGGTATCCGTAGTGCTTGAGGCGTTCGGCCATCGCTTGCGCATTCTTCAGCACTTGCTCTTGATACGCCACGAATTCGGCGGTTTTCGCCTGTTCCAAAGCGACAGTGACAGCTAGAATAATAGGATAAACGCTGTTGTTTGGTCGCAGTTTTGCAAAGTAGAGTAAAGTTGAAAGCTTTTGGGTACCAGAAATGGTGTGATTGTGCGGGCCACCCTGTAAGCCGGGGAACACAGCCTGATCAATCTTCGACTGCAGCTCGTACATCACTTTCTCCCCCTTGGGCGTCACGCTGCGCACTCTTCAAAGAAACAAATTTCAACATAACTATTCGCTACTTGCGTTTTGTTACGTACTGCGTACGTATGGCACTACTAGCGTCCGAGATCAGTAGTGTACTTTAGTTCGTGTGCCTAAAAGTCCACAGCTGCGACCGAGGGTCGCGGGTTAATACCCGTTTTGTTCGGTCATATTTCTCCCGCCCCCCCTTGGGGATCAGTGATCGAACGCAGAACGTCACAGTTTACGATGATCGCGAGGTGGCTCTGGACACCGACATCTAACGTCAAAAGGCGCGGCGCCATGTTTGATTACGTGCACGGCATGTACTGTACATACTGTATGTATATGCTATACGCCGTTGGTGTGGCTTTAGAGACGGGTTAGGCCTCAACAATACCTTTTCTGTTTAAAGATCATGCCGCTCTCGGTCCCCTGAGCGACTTGCTGCGTAGTTGTGGTGACGAGGTCTACCGTACTGGAAGGGTGAAGGATGAGATGGGCAGCCGCCAGTCCGGATATGTGCGCCATGTCCGCCATCATCGATACGCGCCCACCCATCCGCATATCCTACGAAAACGCGCGTAGTCCAAGTGCCTCGAGTAACAGCTCACGCCTGTATCAAAAGGGGAAA
>JASAMW010003349.1:0-43727 GCA_030247985.1 Epsilonema sp. ZAB3_2
TTGTGGCCAACGAAAAACAAAAATGACACAAAAAATGCAGAATCCTATGCGATCGTTGATATAAAAAATCGCTGAGAACACTACGCGAGCACCAAAACTTTCAAGTAAAAGTATAAGTAAAAGTATAAGTACTTGAAAAATTTTTCCAAGTACTTAGTAAGTGCGACATTTTATTTTTAAAGTAAAAAAGTACTTATACTTTTTTGGATTTCAAGTTTTTTAAGTAAAAGGACTATATCTTATCAAAAAATCTTCAAGTACTTAAGTACTCAGTACTTTTTCTAAAAAAGTATACAACACTAGTGTATATATGTACACATGTATGTATGTAATGTACTGTAAAGGTCGGTGTATGTATAGCCATGCAGGGCAATACAAACAAGATCAGACAATATTTGGGCGGGCTATACAAGGGATCGGGCAATACAAAAGCTCGGGCAATACAAGGGACTTTTCACCGCCTACTTGTTTTTGCTCCAATTTTAACCCTAAGTGTTATTGTGGATTGAATGGTCCCCTTTATTGGTATTTTGGAAAACACTGATCGTTTCAAAGCTACTTCGTGTGGGTGTGGCAGTAAATAGCCATTTTCAATTGCTGTGCCCAAATGTCAGACCGATCCCAGATTCCAACAGCAATGATCTAAACTGATATAATTTGGTATTTCATTGTCAACCTATTTTCAGCTTCACAGGCGAACATTCTATGGTTTCCTGGCCTGCAAAGGTGCAAATAAATCCCTTGAACGTAGTTCTTTGCATTGCCCGATATCGGGCTATATACGGGCGAAAAGTGCAATATAAGCCAAATTGGGCGGGCAATACAAGGGATCGGGCAATACACGGTATATGGCTATACACCGACCTTTACAGTAGGCTATATACATACATATATTATACAGTATATAATGTACAGTAAAAGTCACGGGGAGAGTCCTTTTCGCGAACCGTTCGCGAACTGCACTAGTGCAGTTCCCGAACAAGATGCGTGCGTTCCGGGAAAAGCGAGGGAGCGTACGCGTACATTCTGTAGCGCAGAAAAAGAAAAGAAGAAGGAAAGAGTAGGGGGGGGGGGTTTGGGGCGAAAACACAAACGGAGCAGGAAGAAAAGGAAAGAAAAGACACAGGAGGAGTTGAAAAATAGGCCTGTGGTGAGAAATGGAAGAATGAAGGACTTGAGAAAACATAGAAAGATGATGGGGAAAACGTTGATTTTGATGGCCCTTTAGAATAGAAAAATCAGCCAACTAGCTATAGTCTGGCCAGAGAGAGTTTGCCATGGGACTTAAGTCGTCCTGCGCAGTTTGCATGTACTTCTGCTAAATGGGAGTACATGAAGCACGGACACAAATCCGCATTTGTGAATCTAACTTGCGCAACGCGCCTTGAATGCCATGGCAAACTCTTGCTGGCCAGACCATAGGAGGCCAAGTCAGACAAACAAATGCAAACATATGGCAAGATCCATTCAATCATAGTCACCTTGCTAGAGCACTGACTATAATCTGTCCAGCAAGAGATGCCTTTAGAATTTCTGGCATTGCATGCGCTGCGCAGTTTGCACTATAGGTCTACTCTTGCTGCATGAATTGAACATGAAAACAGAGAAAGGCAAAGGCCCAGAAACAACTCTTACTAGACAGATTATACTCGATACAGGTTCTTCAGAAGGCCAGCGTTTTTGTAAAGAGCAAGAAGCGATGACCAAACTGTCTTGGATGCTGGTGAAAGAATAGAATGTCATTCTATTTCATGTTTTCTGTGCTGCATTGCTGTTACGCTTGTATTGACAAGTAATTTCGTGCGGCTGCTTTTCTTACTGCCCGACTTTCGTTAGGCCTACTGCCCTCTTCTCCTGCTCCCGTCTTTCCGTTTTGTTTTTTCTCTCAATCTTCTTTCGATTGCACGCGAACGTTCGCGAACAGTCACGCGTGAGCGTTCGGGAGCAGCACGGGAGCGTTCGGGAACCGTTCGCGAACGTTCGCGAACAGCAAAATTTTTCGCGAAAAGCACTCTTCCCGTGACTTTTACTGTACAGTATGTAGGCTACGTATGCCTTCTTAAATGTGCGGCGAAAGGAGGAAAAAGATTTGTTTCAACTGAGATGTGTACAAAACAAAATTTCAGCTTAACCAGTACTGAATATGACTGCCAACTCCACTACTTTATGAGAACTTATGAGAACTGAAAAACGGAGCGCCAGTACATAAGGTTCTCATTTATGAGAACTTGTGCGACTCTGTTCTCACAAAACATGTACTCCTGCGATTCTGTTCTGCACAAAACATGTACTCCTAGAGAGACCAGAAGGCCCCCTTCTAGGAGTACATGTTTTGTGCAGAACCCCTTCTAGGAGTACATGTTTTGTGAGAACAGAGTTGCACAAGTTCTCATAAATGAGAACCTTATGTACTGGCGCTCCGTTTTTCAGTTCTCATAAGTTCTCATAAGGTAGTGGAGTTGGCAGTCATATTCAGTACTGGTTAAAGGGGAACTTTGGGCGGAAAGTTTGAGGTAAGCCTGCACTGATCATTCGATAGAGCATAAAAAATGCTGCAAAACGCACCAAGTCCCATCCATCTACGTTGCGTCGTTCTTGAGTTACAGGCAAAAACTGATCTGTGAATGGGAAACTCAGCTTGAGAGCACGTAGCTCGCTAACCATTGCACCGATCGGAATAATTTTGCTACCACCGTGTGCTCCGTTTGGTGTTCTACCTTTTTGTTGCATAAAGTTTTGCTGTATCTTCACTGCCTGTGGAATGGGAGGCCAAAAAACAGGTGTCCTTGCGCGGTTTAGCACATATGTATTTCGTCCATGATGTGGACATGGACGAAATGTGTGCTAAACTGCGCAAGGACACCTGTTTTTTGGCCTCCCATTCCACAGGCAGTGAAGATACAGCAAAACTTAATACAACAAAAAGGTAGAACACCAAACGGAGCACACGGTGGTAGCAAAATTATTCCGATCGGTGCAATGGTTAGCGAGCTACGTGCTCTCAAGCTGAGTTTTGGTATGTTGGACGTCAGACCAGAGAGGAGGGTGAGAGGCGGTCGACTGGAAGCGAGAGAGACGATGCAAAGAACTGATTTTATTCCCTGCGCGCCGCCTATTTATACGGACGCAGACAGGAAATTCCATATGTCAACGGCTAGCATTTCCTGCTGCCTTGTATGCACGTATGTACTACATATCACCATCCCCTCTTCAATGGGGCCCTAGGGGAGAGAGTTGCTAGGTCTCTGCCATGATGTCCAAGGTCGGGTTTGGAAGTCCCAGCTGGATTCTGATTGTCCGCCTGCTTCCCCGCCTCCACTGCATTTGACTTGTCTTGTCTGCAGCAACTGGAATCACCACATCCTAGGCTGGTGCTTGATCTCCCACGAAGCGCCTGACTCGCCTTGCTGTGAGGGTCGGCTGTTGCTCTTTTGCGGTCAACGCCTGCTGCTGTGGCTTGGGCGGTTGTAGTAGTAGTAGTAGTCCCGGGGTTGCAGCTTGGATCAGAGTCCTCTGCTGCTGTCCGGACTTGTCCCGTCTTTCCCATGGGATCCGCTTCTCCTTGGGGCCACGCCACTTTCTCCTCCGACTTGAGGTCCCTTGTGGCCAGCAGGTCTTCTTGAGCCTTTGCCCCTGCACTCCTCTGGCTTGGTTGGACCAGGAAGAAGATGCAGGCTCCCATGATCGTCGTCGCCGTCTTGGTCTGCTCCGCTCCCATCGTCCTCCTTCGGCTGAGCAGTTGGGGTTTCCCTGAGTCGCCTGGATTGATCCGCTGAGGCGTCGGCCACTGGTATGTTGGACGTCAGACCAGAGAGGAGGGTGAGAGGCGGTCGACTGGAAGCGAGAGAGACGATGCAAAGAACTGATTTTATTCCCTGCGCGCCGCCTATTTATACGGACGCAGACAGGAAATTCCATATGTCAACGGCTAGCATTTCCTGCTGCCTTGTATGCACGTATGTACTACATATCACCATCCCCTCTTCAATGGGGCCCTAGGGGAGAGAGTTGCTAGGTCTCTGCCATGATGTCCAAGGTCGGGTTTGGAAGTCCCAGCTGGATTCTGATTGTCCGCCTGCTTCCCCGCCTCCACTGCATTTGACTTGTCTTGTCTGCAGCAACCGGAATCACCACATCCTAGGCTGGTGCTTGATCTCCCACGAAGCGCCTGACTCGCCTTGCTGTGAGGGTCGGCTGTTGCTCTTTTGCGGTCAACGCCTGCTGCTGTGGCTTGGGCGGTTGTAGTAGTAGTAGTAGTCCCGGGGTTGCAGCTTGGATCAGAGTCCTCTGCTGCTGTCCGGACTTGTCCCGTCTTTCCCATGGGATCCGCTTCTCCTTGGGGCCACGCCAAGTTTCCCGTTCACAGATCAGTTTTTGCCTGTAACTCAAGAACGACGCAACGTACTAGAAGGATGGGACTTGGTGCGTTTTGCAGCATTTTTTATGCTCTATCGAATGATCCGTGCAGGCTTACCTCGATTGTTCCGCCCAAAGTTCCCCTTTAATAGGACCACTGGACGCTGTTGAAACACCTTCTTTCTCCGGCGGTCAAAAACGAGGGTTTTTCGAACTGGTAGTGCCGACTAGGGGTCTTCTGTGCATGATTTAAAATAAAATTTGTCTCATAATGAAAAAAGATGTCCCAAAATGTGAAATATTGCAAAATAGCGGACTCCATCTGCCGCCTCCCTCCGGCGCGTGGTGTCGCCATCATCGCCCCACTGGCCAATCACCGTGAAGCAGGGCTCCTCCCACTCCTCTGTGCGTGGCGGCGTACTTTCTACTGGCGGTGAAGCGAGGACCCGCACAGCTCTGTGGCTGGCCCACACCTGCGCGTTATGTATATTTATACGTACATGTAATGTATATATGCTGCACTGCCGTGTCATGTGATGTCTGTACGGGGAGCCACCCGACCTTCACTGCCGTTCCAGCTTCGGCTCAGTTTTGGTCAGAAGAAGACGCCCTGAGCGGTTGGTTTAGTTTTATCAGGAGAATTATTTATTTCGTATTTATTTATTACATCATCCACATGTACTTCACGTGCCACACTGGCACTTCATCCTTCATCCGGTACTACCGCCCAGTATTTATCACCGGCTTGTAATAGTGCGATAGCTATTACCCAGCAATCATCTTGTTCTTCCTATCGGACGCCTACTGCCCCTGGCCTAGCTGTATAGCAGGTTTCAGTTGGCTTCAGCAGTCTTCTCTGCACGCACTCTGTTGTTGTTTTTGGCATAACTGAAGTTCACTCCGCTTGAACGCGGCTGCTACTGCCGCAGGTGCTGTAACAAGTCCAGCGTAAGCCAGCGCAGGTTGGTGGCTTGGACCGTGAGCTCATCCAAGATTTGTGGCCCCAAGGCGGTCTCGTACGGGGGGTCACTTATCAATTTGGAGGTCCTACCTCGCGAATATTCAAGCGTAAGGAGTGCTTCAGTCCCGACTACAACAATTATCGCGGTAGAAATGACCGATAACCCTGAGTCACATGGCGGAGGACTGTTCGACTCACTTGTTTTGGACAATGAGAATGGTAAGAGCCACAGACTTTCGGCCCCACCTTCTCCCAAAACTCATTTTCTCAAGCCTACCTTTGGTTGCGCTTCCTCCTTGATTGGACAACCCAGTTACGGTGCGAAAGCCGTAGGTTCCTTTCTGAATCAGCCTTCACAAAATATGGTGGGCTTCGGGAAGCGAACCCCTGTCAGGGATAACCAATCGAGTTATACTCCTTTCTTGCGCGGCATCCCGCCCCGGTGCCAGGATCTCGATGCTTTGTCGGACAAACTCGACGAAGTGGACGAGATAATTGAAGAAGGCAAGCTTGCCCAAAAATGAGCAGAAGCGGCAGCTAAACTTACCGAAGCTCTCGCACAAATGAAACCCTTTTTATGACTCACTAACTATGGAGCAAAAACAAAAAGCTGAGGAAGGTATCGCCCAAAAACGGGAAGGTCACCTCGCTGGAAATACACACGTGCTCACGAAAAACGAGTACGCGGTGTTTATTGCCCATCGTGTTGAAGAATTGGAGCAAGAAATAGCTATTCAGCAAGATTCTTCTGTTCTTCAGGCACGCCAGCTCGAAATGCTACAACAGAAGCAGGCGAAGTTGGACCAAATCAAGCGCGGTCGTGACCAACTATGCACGGCTGAAGAGGCGTACGCGCCCCGCAAACTACGTGGACGCGTTTTGCCAGCTCAACAGGAATGTTCGCACATGAACAGGCGACCAGTGTTGAATAAACCTACCACTGAACCAGGTATGGGTCCACACTATATTCCTAGCATGTTTGGCAACACAACACATGCTACAAACATGGACAACACTACAACTAACAACGCAACAGTTGTACGTGTGGTTGATAACGCACCACAAGATACGTGTGTGTTTCAGCCGTACCCTTCTCTGAATAACGCTGCGGCTCGGGCGTTTGAGAAAGAAAGACCAGAGCCAAGTCGACCTCTTACTGAGTTCACAAAGAATATTCCCCCACTGGGAATGTATCGACCAGTGAGATGTCCGACGCCTTCTGGAGCTGTTGACACAGTAGTCAAATTGATCCATGAAAGCCCCCAGGCTGAGGCTCCACCACGAAATAAGGCACCTTTGCCTCGGCACACTTCTACCCCTCTGAGTGCACCAAATAACGTACCCAGAAAAATACTCACTCGCAGGGATGTGTTACAGGCAGCTCCACAGATGAGTGAAGCCGGAATTACCCCGCCTACCCAACAACAGAATGTGGGGAGCGGCGGTACGGTTGGAGATGCAGTGGATAGTGGTGGCAACGAGCAACCTTATCCGCCGCCCCCTCCTCCTCCTAACCCACCACCTGATAGACCAGCTTCTTCAGGTGGAGGAAGAGGTGGCGACTGGGGTCAATCCGGCCGTGGTCGCCGCCGTGAAGGAGGAAGACGCTCTCGTCGGTACAGCCCATCACCATCGGGAAGTGATTCTGATTGCAGCCACTCCTCTGATAGGCCGCGTTCACATCGACACCCGCATTCACGTAGGAACGCTTGGCCATCGAAACCTACCAAATGGAAGGACCCGAAGGCGCCGTTTCCAATTATCGCGGTGTTCTTCCGCGAGTTCCAACACTATGCTGAAGCTGTCTGTCTCAGCGAAGATGGCAGGGTCAACGAAAATATGGTGCTCATGGAACTTGGAAAGCATCTTGGAGGGGAGGTACAAAATATTTACGCCACCCTCTTTTACAACCAGAAACAGCCTTCATATGAATCATTGAAAGCTGAACTGGTTCGATGGATTGTGGGAGAAGAAGGAACTGTTTCTGCTCTCACTCTCATCTCGGAACTCAAATGGGATCCAGAAAAGCAGTCAATCTCCGACTTTGCACACAAACTGCAGACGACTGTTATTCTGGCTTACCCAGAGGGCTCTATCGAAATGCGACAGAAGATAGCAGCTCACAAATTCATGGAAGCCATACCATCCAATTGGCGACGTGAATTGCGAAAGCATCATCCTAAGGGCCCGCGTCCTCACTGGATAACCAAAATCCCCGTGAGGGACGGGGAAATCCCCGTCCTTTTTGCTGGCTACTCTGTCAGGAAAGGACCGTTTTATTACCCCTTCGCGGGCAAAGTTTTTAGTACATGAAGAGGGGGAGGCGGAAAGATGTGAGGCAAGGGATTTAATTTTATTGGGTGGCGCGCGAGCAAGGAAAGAGAAGACAGACACACACTTCTATTGACCAGCGCCCAACGTTTATTGCCCCAACCAACACAGCTCGTGCTGAATGACAGCACAGGTTCTTTTGTCTGTTGGGTTATGTCTGTTTATTGGAGAAGTTTCCGCAGTCCTTTTCGACCAAAAGGACTGCAAAAAGGACGGGGATATCCCCGTCCTTTCTCGACGGGACGGGGATTTCCCCGTCCTTTTCGTTATCCAGTGAGGAAGCGACGCCTAACGTGCAGACGTTGACCGAAATGCTCAATGTGCTGAAGCGTTGGGGTGAGACAGAAGATGCTGAACGCGAACGGGCAAAGAAAGACAGCAGTCGCTTTCGGTTCCGCTCGCGCTCGCCGTCTTGGACTTCGCCACACCGGTCAACTGCGATGTACACTGACACGGCGAAATCAGCCAGAGACAAATCACCTTCCTCTGGTTATAAATCTACGTACGACCAAAAGAATACAACTCAGGCACGAAACCCCAGCCAGAGTCCCGTTCGTAATCATGTTCGGCCAAGCACGCTAGGACGCCCTACAGGATTGGTAGAATGCTGGTATTGCGGAAAGTCCGGCCACATACTTCCGGATTGCCCCGAAGCACCCGACTATCTCAAGAATAACGTGCGGAAATGGCATCGGGGACAGAAGAAGCCTAGCGTACACACCGGATATTGTTTCGCTTTCTCTTCTGGTTCTACGCCCACTTCGGCTAAGCACCTTTCCCCCTCTGAGGAACATGCTGCAAACTCGCCGATTAATGCCTCTACGACTTCAATAGCGGACATTACCCCTATTGCTGCATTATTGCTGAATGCTACTGCTACTGCTTCAACTATTGCTGCGCCTGCATCAGCTGCTACCAACTCTCCTACTATTCATTCTGCTACTGCGTCGTTTGCCCCTACAGCTGCAATGGATGGTGGAAGCACGGACGTACGTACTGGTAACGTAAGCACTGAATCTGTGTCTTATGTAAATGCGGCTACCGTGACGGAAGAACTTCCCTTTGTGTCGGATGTGCAAGGCACTGACGTCCCTGTACCAAAATCGGGAGAAACAAAGGTCAGTTCTTCTGCTCGAGATGCCGTGGTACGTACTGTTAAGGATGGTGAGTGTGAACCTAAATCACACGCTCACGAACCTACATCAAAATCACACGTACTTACCCCAATGCTGTGTGCATTACCCGCATGTACACCTGTATGTGTGTGTGTAAGTGCGTCATGCAAGGAGGGCGTGCGTAACCTATCTGCCTCTCCTTCCGACGTGCTTACGCTGACAAACGCAGCACAAAATATTGCTGTATTGTCTGTGACAAGCACAACTCGTACACATACACAGTGCGATGTTGATGATACTGTTAGTGATGTTCCACAAAATATTGGCACAGCTAACAAAGACAATGTGGTACATGATGCTACACCTGCCCTGATATTGGACATTCCTAGTATCCCGGGAGTTGGTGGAGCACGTGCATCACCCACCAGCAATTCGCTGACCTGCACTAACGCTGAGTCGTCAATTGCGCGTCGCAGCAATGTGCATAAACATATGGTACCCCGCTCTAAGCGCCGTACCCATTTTTTTCGGTCAGGCCACTGTATGAGACGACGTCCACCAAAAACCGGACGCCACCATGCAGCCCTGACACCTCTGTATAGGTCCTTGCACCACAACTTTGGTTCAAACCTTTACTTCCCCAAGTACACCTCAATCGTCACAAACAATGTACGGTTGACATCACAATTGCACAAAATAGTTGCACTTGCACGTACTACAGTGAACAACGGTACACACAAACAATACTGTACCTATTTAGTTTCGCAAATTATCCAAATTTCTTCTGGTCTGCGATGTTTCCCATCTGAAACGTTAAAGATCATTTCAGCTATGACTACCACTCGTCACCCACTTACCTATGACTGTAGTGTACATAGTCTCTGCGCTGTGAAAGGCTTAAATTCCATGTGCATCAAAATATGTGCACAAATTTGGGATGCCTGTCTCTTGTTTTCTCTTGCAAACTACAACTCACAAGCGCATTTCATTATAAGAAGAGAGTCTTTCCCCACTTCCTATGGACTTGAAAGCCTATCTCTTCTATGTGTTTCCTTTTGCGACTTACCTGCTAAAGATTATTATCTAGCATATGTACTCGATTCTCTCACACAATTTAGAAAGGATCTAGACATTGCTCGTCTTGTTCTGGCTGACAACACATTCAGTACATTAGCATACCAAGACACCATTAGCAAACAGATAGCAAGAGAGCTGTCTATAGCTAATATTGATGATATTTGGAACAAAAATCCTGAAAGTTGGAAATCAAAATTATTTCCTTCTTTCAAAACTTTTCCTATCATCCAACACCTAACCTCAATACCCATTATTGACTTGTTTAGGTTGACACCTGGGGAGCACTCTACACTTAAATCAGCCTGTAGAGACACATCCCTTACATTAGCGCCCACATATCCTGGCGCCTCTTTTCTGCTTGGAGGCAACTGTTCTAAATTACCCCTGCCTCCCATATCTAGACAACACCTGTCCCCAGTCTCACTGGTTGTGCATAAGCATCCTCACTATTGGGCTCTGCTTAAGCTATGCTCACTTAATTAAGACATATGAGCACAAGAGAAGCAGTTTGAAAAATTGGGCAGCCAGTGCGTGAGTCGAACACGCAACGCAGAATGGGATTACGCCCCTATTAGTGCACACCACTATCTGACTGCACAGCTCAATTTCTCAAACTCCCACTCTTGTACTTTGGTCACCGGACTCGCACACGCTCTTTTGTTGGCACGCACAGACGTGCGGCACTGTTGTCTGCCCGCGACAGAAACTTGTCGCTTAATGGCAGACTCAAACTACCACCAGACGTTTGATGTTACCGTCAGGGCCCGGGTGGTTGTTATGAAGACGCAAGACATGATGGAATAGTCTTTAGCGCGGGTGTACTCTATTAAGACATATGAGCACAAGAGAAGCAGTTTGAAAAATTAAGCAGCCAGTGCGTGAGTCGAACACACAACGCAGAACGGGATTACGCCCCTATTAGCGCACACCACTATCTGACTGCACAGCTCAATTTCTCAAACTCCCACTCTTGTACTTTGGACCTGACTGGTACAACTACAACCACCACTACTGCCAAATCTACAACTTCAACTGCAATAGCCTGAACAATATTTCTGCGAGAGCCCCCATCACCCTACAACTCTATTCTCAAGAAGCCACCGCTTATTGTATTCAACAGCCAGCAACTAAACCATCGCCTCCAACCCTCAATCAATTGAATCTGGCTGCAACAGAACTTTCTATTTGGACTGCAACAGAATTTCCAGCTGAGGCTTGGTGAGGACTCTGAAACTGCCAACGCGGGCGCGTCGGAGGTGGAATCCAGCAGCATAAAATATTGCAAAATAGCGGACTCCATCTGCCGCCTCCCTCCGGCGCGTGGTGTCGCCATCATCGCCCCACTGGCCAATCACCGTGAAGCAGGGCTCCTCCCACTCCTCTGTGCGTGGCGGCGTACTTTCTACTGGCGGTGAAGCGAGGACCCGCACAGCTCTGTGGCTGGCCCACACCTGCGCGTTATGTATATTTATACGTACATGTAATGTATATATGCTGCACTGCCGTGTCATGTGATGTCTGTACGGGGAGCCACCCGACCTTCACTGCCGTTCCAGCTTCGGCTCAGTTTTGGTCAGAAGAAGACGCCCTGAGCGGTTGGTTTAGTTTTATCAGGAGAATTATTTATTTCGTATTTATTTATTACATCATCCACATGTACTTCACGTGCCACACTGGCACTTCATCCTTCATCCGGTACTACCGCCTAGAGATGCAACGATACTATCGGTATCGGTATCGAAAATCGATAGTATCGGGCATTTTTTGAAGTATCGGTATCGGTATCGGTATCGAAATTTACCTTCCTTGAACTATCGGTATCGGTATCGTATCGAATTTTCGTCTTGCTCATAGTATCGGTATCGGTATCGAAAAATCATGTCAAAAATATCGAATTTCGATACTAAAATTTGCTTTACAAAATGGTCAATTTTGGTTGTGTGCGAAGCATGGACATACGTCGATTTCTTCTACATAATGTAATATGTATGCGCAGGTAGGGTTGGTGGAAATGTATGTTAAGTCTCTCTGACAATAGGTGCAGTTGAAATAAGAGCAGCATGAGGTAGGTGTCATTTTGTAGGGTACTAGGGGGTAAACCTGGCCATGGAAAAATTTCAATCGATTCCCTGAACTTACCTAAATGAGCTACTATTTGGCTTCGTATTCATTTGCTGAAGCAGCAAGTTCAAAGAAAATTAGAAAATTAGTAGGTGGCCTGGCTGGTACTGTCACAGAAAATGGTGAAGCACTACTGTTGTGGCTTTATGGCCAGTACTAGTATTTATTTATTATGATTCTACAGTACAGTTACAGTCGTATCCTAGTAAATAAATTGCCATTGCTCTTCAAAACACGATGTTTCAAAAGTATCGGTATCGGTATCGAAAATCGATAATTTTTTGCCCGTACTATCGGTATCGGTATCGGTATCGAATTGGCTTGGTGAAAAAGTATCGATATCGGTATCGGTATCGAATTGGCTTGGTGAAAAAGTATCGATATCGGTATCGGTATCGATTTCTGCAAAAATTCAGTATCGTTGCATCTCTACTACCGCCCAGTATTTATCACCGGCTTGTAATAGTGCGATAGCTATTACCCAGCAATCATCTTGTTCTTCCTATCGGACGCCTACTGCCCCTGGCCTAGCTGTATAGCAGGTTTCAGTTGGCTTCAGCAGTCTTCTCTGCACGCACTCTGTTGTTGTTTTTGGCATAACTGAAGTTCACTCCGCTTGAACGCGGCTGCTACTGCCGCAGGTGCTGTAACAAGTCCAGCGTAAGCCAGCGCAGGTTAGTGGCTTGGACCGTGAGCTCATCCAAGATTTGTGGCCCCAAGGCGGTCTCGTACGGGGTCACTTATCAATGCTAGGAAATGTGTATCTCATGCATTAGCCCCAGTGCCAACACAGCAAACGCATGGAACTGGGTACCGTATTTTTGGGTGTATAGCCCCATGGGGAGCCCCATGGGGCTATTCAAAAATCGAGAGGTCTGATGGGGGGTTATGCACTGGGGGGGGGGGATATACAATGGGGGGGACATACATGGGACAAAATTTATGGTTTTGAGAGGTGTGTAGTGTAGAGGCATGTTTTTGAGGTCAAAAGTAAGTGTTTTAGGGCATAATCGCGGTTCAAAACAGGGTTATTCTAGTACAAGACATGCTCAGTTAAGCTTATAGGCATACTTAGTAGCGTGGTGTAGGAGTAGCTATAGCTAGCTTATGACTAGCTTACATGGGTAGGCTAGGTACCTTCCAGTACATGTGGGGTTATACACCAGGGGGGATATAGTACATTGGGCAAAATTTATGTTTTGCCAATGGGGGGTTATACACTGGGGGGATATACAATGGGCGATATACACCCAAAAATACGGTATCTTGAAAAATTAAGACCGAAATTTTCTCCATACTAAAGAAAAACGCCGATTTTGAGCTTCGCGATTCAAACCGTCGCAATTTCCGAAGTATGTGGGCTAAATAGCTGAAATTTTGTAAACATCTCAGTTGAAGCCTTGGCTACAAAATAGGAAAAACCGCATAAAAATCTGAGGTGTGGTTCCAGAGTTACATGAACGGAAAGGTGGATGGCTTATTATGAGGCACTCTGTACATACTGTTGTACCCGCTAAACGGGTGATTGGCGTTTTTGGCGCCAATCACGAAATGAGATCGACATCGGGCAATGTCGATTTCGTATGTTGATAGGCAGTGTTATCGTCAAAATCAATGTCGATTTCATCGTGATTCTTCCATCGTCATCTACACGGACCGATGTCGATAACATGTAAATTTTGAATGAGTTCGACATGAACTCGATGTCGATCTCATTGCAGTTTTAGGTCGAAAAATTGCACTCGACAGAGTTTTAGGTTTCGTCATCATCAAATGAGCTCGTAGACTTCATGATGTAGATAGAATCCGAAGAGCGGAGAGAGTGTCGATGTCAACAGACTTGAAGAGCAAAAGTTGTCGATATCAACAGAAGCACCATGACAAAGCACTAAATCGTTCAGACAGGTTTAGGCAGTAAGAGGGAATTCAATTGTTGCGTGCATGTATGCATTGTAGGTATAGTGCCGACATAGGGGATGAGCATCGCAGCACGTTTTACAGGCGTAAAAGGCCGATATCGTTGTATTTGTTTTCAACGGCTGTTGCTAGCCATATGCAAGATATACGAAGGGGTCCATGGGGTAAAGTTGGTCAGGGGGAATTTCGGCCACATTGTGGTCAATGCAATAAAGCCTAGACAAGCAATGTAGCAGTTCAAAGGCGTTTAGGTGGCCGGATTTACCCCACGGTTGACTTTACGAAGGGTCCACTTCAAATCACAGCCAAATTCACATAACATACACACGCTCACTCACTGAATACAGATCTCACCATCACCATCACCACGCTACGTCATCCCATTTTTTGAAATTCCCGCCAAAATTCAAATAGAATTCAAAATTCAAATACCAGATACGCTCATACACTTCACACACTGAAACTTCACACTTCACATACACACGCTCACTCACTGAATTGAATACACATCTCAGCATCACCACGCTACGTAATCCCACTTCATCAAATTCCCGCCAAAATTGAAATAAAATTCAAAATTCAAATATCAGATATGCTCACACACTTCACACAGTAAAAGCCAGCATCATCATGTAATCATCACGCGTTCATCTTCTTTCGACAAGAAAACCATTACTATCGACAAAAAATAATCACATCCAACTCCTACCGACACAGTGTGAACGTCATCGACCTCATGTCGAGTTCATTGACCGCCTCGAAAATTCGTCCGAAAATCACAATGAAGTCTACAGACCTATTTGACGATGCGGATAGCATTCCACCGACAAAAATGAAATCGGCATCGACACGACCCGATGTCGATAGTAGCAAATTTGAAAAATCGGCCTCGTGATTATTTTCGTGTCGATAGCCGGAATCGGGATGAAATCGACACGCTGACCGGTGTCGATATCAACACGATAACCGGTTTAGCGGGTACATATTTACGTCCGGTTGTAGCTGCGGTGGTAATCTATTGCTGAATGTTGGCCCGACGCATGATGGTCACATAGTACCGATATTTGAAGAGAGATTGGCTCTACTGTGTCACTGGCTGCGTGTGAATGCAGAAGCAGTCTACGGAAGCCAGCCTTGGGTGGCCCAGAGAGATATCTTCAGTCACAGCGTCTGGTACAGTACCTTGTGTATACTTATGTACGTTTACGTTGCGTTACATATGAATTGGATTATCGCATTTTTAAGCAACACCGTACACAGCGTGTTTTTGTAGGCAAATGCTTTTTCTCGCTATAGGCCGGTAACCAGTGGGGGTCATTCAAGGAAGTGTTCTTGGACCATTATTGTTTTTACTTTATGTGAACGACATTGTTGAAATTGTTCCACAACCGATTAGTGTCAAATTGTTCGCGGATGATGTGAAGCTTTATACTACTGTTTCGTGTGACAAAAATGTGTCAAGTCCACTAGTTGAAGCGATTGAAAATATTTCTACAGGGTGTCTCACGTAGACCTACCTAACGACTCAGCCCTATAACTTCCGTACTACAGTAGATATCGAGCTGAAATTTTGTCCCCAGAAACCCAAGAATATACCATACTTTGTGGCAAAATTTGAGTCAGATAGGCCACAGCGAACGAAATTACAGGCTTATTAATTTTTGACCCTGTTTTTATCATTTTCCTGCACTGAGCATGGTTTTGAGATTAGAATCTTTTGCTCAGCATGGTCTAGCAGCTTATCCAACATGGCAATATGGTAGTACAACAATGGCTGAACATCACCACAGTCCAGAACACAAAGGATGCAAAAATACAGGCGATTTGCTGCCCATAACAGCCTTCAAGGGTCTTTCGAGGTCAATAGTGGCACCACTGATTTCGAAATGCTGAAAAAGTGGTCGCAATTTTTCAAGCTCATAATTTCATCCCTGCTTGACGTACCTGGCTCAAATTTTACCACAAAGTATGGTATATTATTGGGTTTATGGGGACAAAATTTCAGCTTGATATCTACTGTAATACGGAAGTTATAAGGCTGAGTCGTTAGGTACATAGGTCTACGTGAGACACCCTGTAGCTGGATTGAAAAGTGGCTGAGCATAGCCTCTAGTAAATGTGTGGTACTCAGCTTAGGTAGAAAAAATCCAAGGCGCGTATGCAGTGCAAATTTCTAGGACTTCATAGCTTAGAATATCGCCGTATGGTCCATGATCTTACCTTCTGTTACCAAACTGGTGAATGGCGCCACTGCTGTAAATAGTGAAAATTTTATCGTCGTAAATGCAAACAAAACTAGGGCCGGATCCCTCAGCAAACTATCAGCAAAACATTCAAACCTTGATGTCAGAAAGTTTTTCTATAGTAACCGTATTGTAAATTGTTGGAATCTGCTTGACGTGCGTACGGTTCGCTCCAACTCGCCAGCCTCTTTCGCTGCTTCCCTCGAAAAACACTCAGAAATTGAGCGCCTCCTTCGGGTTTACAAATTTTAGCTTTTGCTTTACTGTAAGTGTATTGTCGTATACTGTAAACATCTTCAATGCTGTTCGTTTGACAAATTAGCTATCTTCCACCTAAAGTCCGTACAGCTTGTTCTGTTGCACTACTCAATATGCAGTACTGTATGTATTCACATATCCGTACAATGTTGTGTGGTCTGCAGTGCATTCCGCTGTTATGGGCTGGTGTGTTCTCTTTATTTCACCGTTTGTTGAATAAAGATATTGATTGATACGCACGTGTCCTGTACGTGCGCACGTGTATACGTACTGTTCCGTACGTGTGGTGCTTGCTTCTACGAAGGTTGCAAAGTAAATTGACTTTTCTCGCAGATTAGTAGGCACTTGCTTGCGGGTCATTACAGCCACAATGACTTCCGTCGGCTTCCCACGTGTCACAAAGTTTGGCTTCCCTCTGCTTCCCACGTGTCACAAATTGCTATGAAGTATGTAGCTTTTGCCTTTTGCCTTGGGCTATTTTACGTATAGGTCTACATACCGTATTTACCTGTGCATAGCCCCCCCCCCTATGCATAGCTCCCCACCCCACCTATGCATAGGCTAAGCCCCCAATGCGTAGCCCCGTATACATACCCACTAAACCTCACTCTCAAACCCACTAAACCCACTAGTCGGTAAACCCACTGTACGTACGTACTACTACCATACTGTACACATACGCACAGTACAAACTACAAAGTGATAGGGGCGGAATTCCCGGGCGTGGTCACACTTTTTGCTCATGGATGGCCAAGTGAGTCTTGGTAATATCGTATCTACATATTTGCTCAAGCAATCACACAACTGCTCTCTCCAGGGCTATAGATAGGTATGCGCAAGGGGCGCTTTTGCGCCCCAAGAATTTTTTTGCGCCCCAAATTTGGGCGGCTAGGGGCGCAGAATTTCCACCTGACTTTTTGCAACTGGTTGCATGGGCGCATGCAAGATGGGCTCAATTTCTGCCAGAACCGCGATAATCGGCCTTTCCCAATATCTTTCTGTGTCTACTACAGTACAGGGTCAGGTACGTTATGCATGCATGGCATTGTGCATACGTGTACATAATGTCGGGCTTCTTGCATACGTAGTGTACGTATGTACCTGCAATAAAAGCTGGATTTGAATACTTTCTGATGCTGGAAAATGAGCGATTCTACTCTTAAAATTGAAAAAATTTCCCCAGGAGGCGCTGCCCCCTGGACCCCCGCTGGGGGCTCCGCCCCCAGACCCCCGTAGCCTCCGGCGGCTGGGGCTCCGCCCCAGACCCCGATGGCTCGCTACGCTCGCCAAAATTTTTACGCCCCAGATTTTCATAGGCTAGCCTAGCAGCCTAGCCTAGGCTAGCCTACAGGCCATAGCCATAGCCATAGCTAGCCTAGCCTAGGCTAGCATAGCCCTGCTCTCCAATTTTCAACGCTTGAGCCGGATACAGGGTGTTTTTCTCGCTTGCCTATTTCGATTGCCATTTCCAATAGGTTGCACAATTTTGCTCAATTGCTCATTTACTCAATTTTATACCCTGCCCATTGTGCCCAATTTCACATTTTACACCCATTTTGTTGTACACTCATCCTATATGTACAGGTAAATGTATGTACATAGTATACCTACCTGTGCCCATTTGCCTGTTACGGTCCAGTGTTTTCTTTCTTGTATATTGTATAGTCACGATAGATTCTTTTCCTCTTTCGGAAAGTCGGTCGCTGAATAGGAAGCGACGGGTCAACAATAGTATCGTTGTTTGTCGTTTTATCGCAGCTCCTTTGGAAAACACCCTCCACCCTTTTCCATCGTTTGTTAGTAAGTGTACACCACCGATTTTCTGCAACTTTCTTCATTGTATACTGTTGTACGTACGTAGATTAGATAGGTTTGTACATGTACGTATGTACTGTATCATGCATTAATTTCTTGCACATACACTGTTATGGAGTTTCTTGAATAATTTTTCAAAATGACACTATAAAAGAAGACAGTTCTTTGTCTTAGTCGGGCTCGTACTGCACCGCACCGCACCCACCTCGTTCTTGTTTTCGGATGGCAATCCTCAAGTCTAATCTGATCCATGAATACTAACTGTACAAACTGTGCTATGCGTTAGTCAGTCATGAGTTTGTTTCTCCTTACTGTTTCTCTTTGTCGACCAACCTGTCACATCTTTTGCCTCCAACTGGTGTTTGCACTGAATTTGTCGCGTAAAATATGCCCTGATTCCGAAAAACTTTTTTCAGTTCTGCGTCCTGTGTGCCCAACAGCCCGATATCGCCCTGTCGTTCAAAATCGGCGCGTTACTGTACGAGTTTATTCTCGGAAAGTACAGTATGTATGTAAGTCACTCAAACAGCTCCACCCAATAATTATCATTTTAGTTTCAGACGCGAAAGGTTGTACCTTACCTACGTAGCTCAGTATGGGCGTGGAATATGAGAAGATGGACGAGGACACGGCACGGAAGTTCGAGGAGGCTAACAGCTTGCGCAAGATCGCCTTCTTCGGCGTCGCCTGCAGCACTGTCGCCACCCTCATCTGCATCGTCTGCATGCCGATGGTCTACAACTACGTGCAGCACGTGCAATCGGTGCTGCAGAACGAAATGGACTTTTGCAAGGTTCGCACAGCGCAACTGTTTAGACCACTGTGCCCTCTCTGATGCATTTTTATTTGTCTCGCCCTTGTACATTACTACTTTGTAGTATGCTATTTTTTAGGCCAGAAGTGGCGACTTGTGGCAGGAAGTGACTCGAACTCAGATCATGTCCGGTGACGACGGGGACTCCGTGCGCCATCGTCGTTCTCCGCCAGTGGTTTGGAGTTTCGGACAGCAGACGCTGGGCGGGGAAGCGGAAGCACTGGCGGCTTTCGTGGATGCGGAGGGCCAGTTCCAGCCGCCTCTACAGCAACCGGCGCCAGCTCCCCCGCTGGGCGGCGGATACGTGAGTGTGGGCGCCGCCGTCCAACGACCGCCGCCCCAAGTCAGGGACGCCTGTAAGTTTATTCACATACTGCCTATTTATGTACTACGTAATACATGCGTACAACCTACGCATTAGTTCACAAAAGTCCTGCACTACCGAGACATTTGTGCAAAAAATAAATAAATGAATAAAATAAATAGGCTAAATAAATAAAAAAATATAGCTCGCATGCGAAGGGACTGTTCCTTTTTGCAGAACAGATTTACGTATTACAGTACAGAAGTTTAATCTCTCTCTCTAGGCTGTACATGTCACCAAGGACGACCCGGTCCGCCTGGACCCCCCGGAGCGCCGGGACAGGACGGACGAAACGGAAACGACGGCGTGCCTGGACCCGATGGCAGAGACGCGCCTCCCGGTCCCCTGCGACAGCCTCTGCCCGTTGTCCACTGCACCACCTGCCCTCCTGCTCCTGTATGTACCCGTTCCTGTGTTTGCAGTAGTGTACATACATACGTACGTAATGTACAGCATGCACTGCTTACTAGTATGTACATTATTTTAAAATATGTACTGTACGTATGTACACGTATGTCTGTCTTCGCTCAACATTTCAGCGCCGCGCGGCACACATTTTGAGTATTCGAACTGATTTCTAGGCTGGTAGGCCCGGACTCCCCGGCCCCAAAGGCCCGCGTGGCCCCGTCGGCGACCCCGGTCCGCCCTCTCGCCTCGTTCGACCCGGTCTACCAGGACCGCCAGGAATCCCAGGCCCACCCGGTCGTCCCGGAGAGCCAGGAGCTCAAGGGCCGCCCGGTCGTCCAGGAATCGTTCGCCCAGGAGTCGGCCCACCCGGTCGTCCAGGACCACCCGGCCCGCAGGGACCCAAGGGCCGACCGGGTGGACCAGGTCGTCCTGGTGTCGGAGCACCGCGCGGACCACCGGGTAAGCATGCGAAGATTAATGCTGACTCTACTGTACTTACTATGATGATTGAACAGAGCGTCATCAAAGCCCGAGGTCGCATTTGTTTGTAGGACCCCCGGGTCCAATTGGCGACGTCGGACCAGCTGGCATTCCTGGCCCACCGGGTCCACCTGGTCCTGGCGGTCTTCGTGGCGGCGCTGGCGCCTGCAACCACTGCCCACCGCCAAGAACGGCCCCTGGATACTAAACTTCATTGCAACCGCTCTCTTGGCATAGGTTTTCTATACAATCTTGCTTGTCGATTGAGATCATGCAATAGTGAAGTGTTCGTTCGCGCACATAATTTTGGTTTACTTTGATTGGTCACTTCATCCTTGATTTGGCTGCATAATTCAGTCGCACAGTAGTACTTAATTTTATCTTCTTCAATGCTTTCCTACTTCTGTACGTACCGAATACCGATAAACCCTGAGCATAACCTCACATGCCACCGATGCACATACTGAATGTACGTACTAATCCAAGAATCCAAGCAAGAAATACTGGCACGTCGCTACGAATAATGTACACCTACGTACCTCTACAATACTACATTCTTAGCTTGTGCACAGTAATGTACACGGTACATACATACGTACGTACTACTTTAGGTCTCTACCGACCGACCGACGAATGACGATGGGACGAGGAAACTACCTAATTTGTGCGCCCTTACAAACACAATCCAATCCACCTGCCTTACGTAATTACGTTTTGCACGTACATAGTGCAAGAAATTCTGTTGTGACACAGTGCGCGTACATTCTACATACAAACATACAACACTGCAAACTGTAAACCTACCGGTAGGTACGAAACGAATCAACAATAATGCGTTCGTTCGATCCATATTCAACAGCGATGAACGAAACAGCTGCGCTGCCAAAAATATGTAATTGGGCTTATGCTTGGTGAGGCACGCCTGGGCCTGCCCATTACATATTTTTGGCGGTACGCTACGTTCGGATGGCAGTGAATGTGTTCTTGTTCTTGGGAGGGGGGTCAGCAGGGAGGGAGGAGGTTAGTATCCAACGTCCAATCGGGGTGGTGGACAGTGAGCACATCCGCCGGGGGGTCCGGATGGACCCGGAGCACCCTGACGACCTGGTAATCCAGGGGCACCCGGTGAGCCGGGGCGACCTGAAAAAAAACACGGCGGTTCTGTACGTACAGTTCTCGCAGCAGTGTCCTGCATGTTATAGCATGCAGACCTACCATATCATACGGCTTGCTATGAGCTTTGCACGTATCTGCATAGGTAACATACCCGGATCTCCCACATTTCCAAGTCCTCCCCTGCCTCCTATTTTGCCAGGGGGACCGGCGGCACCAGGAGCACCTTGTGGACCAGATGTACCGCTAAAAAAGGCCGTCACATCACATAGTTGAGCGCTCACTCACGTCACCATGTAATATTATGAATATGACGCTGCATAGTCAAGCATCTTACGGTTGTCCCGGTTTTCCTGGCGGCGCCCTTCCCGCTCGCACTTTGCCCGGAGGTCCCGGCGGACCTTTGGGACCTGGGTTTCCGGGTCTTCCCTCCGAGCCTGGAGGACCCGGGGGACCGGGTTCTCCGGGAATAAAGTTGGGTGCAGGAAGGCCGGGATTGCCAGGTTCTCCGGGTGTTCCCGGCTCTCCCGGGGCACCCTGCGGTCCCGGATGGCCTTCCGGACACGTCTGACAGGGAGGCCCGATCGGTGGAGCCGGCGGAGGAGCGAATCCCGGTCGGCCAAGAATTCCTGGATTGCCGGGTCTGCCGGGAGGTCCTGGATGTCCGGCTGGTCCTGGGGGACCCGGTGGACCACGACGGGGCGCTAAAACAATGTACAATAACTTCGAACGCTTCAAAAATGTTGAAATTCTCTGTTATGTATATGTTTCATCAATCAACAACGACCACAGCAAAATTGTATTATTTTTTTAAACGGTTTTGTGGTTTAAACGTGTGTACGCACTAAAATTTCATTTATATGCAGGCGGATAAATGTATGTACATACTTATCACCTACGTACGCACATATGAACAACATCAAGAGCCGCTGGGCACGTACATACTGTACGCGCTACACTGTGCGTACACACTGTAAACACCTTCGGCAGTAAAATATGCACAGTACACCATACCGCATTCTGGTTCTGGAATTTCGATGGGAACGTAGGTGGGAGGCGCACGCAAGGGCACGGGCACCGGCACTCGAATGGGAGCAGGCGGCGGCGGCGGAGGGCCGACCAGCGGCACGCGCAACGGCAGACCGACCCTGACCGGGGGACCGAAGGAGAAAGCGGGTGTGGCGAAAGCGCCGGGCGGCGGCAGAGCTCCGAAGGCGCCGCCGACGCCGAACCCGAAACCCGGATGCGGTCCCGGATGCGGATGCGGCGGCGGACCCGGCACTGCGGCGAAGGCAGCTCCGGGCGCCGGAGCCGCAACGGAGGCCACGGCTGCAAAACCCGGCGCAGCAAAACCCAGACCGCCCGCCGCATCCACGAACCCTCCTCCGGCCCCACCGGCGCCGAAGTAGGCACCACCCGCGCCAGCTACACCTCCAGCTTCTCCCGCTGCCAAACCAACTGCAAATCAATGGAGAGCGTTATGTTGCATTTTTCTTTAACCACGCGCATTGAACAAAGAACATACCAAACTGCATTAGCCTGTACATGTACTATACTGAACAGGCACGCTATGGTGCCGCTTGATTGCCTCCCGATCGACCGAGCAGAAACGTACCTAAGAAGCCGCCATTATACATATTGCGTAAAGCCATTTGCATTGAAATTGCAAAGTAACGAAATGAAAGGAGTACCTACATAACGGCAAGATTACTGTACTGCTCCTTTTCAGGTGGTGCATGAACACAAATTTCAGTACTTAATGTTCATGCACAACCTGAACCATCTACCTGCACGGATCTGACATTGGGCTTTCATGGAGGGCAAGGCGGTATACGTTCTACATGTGTTAGTGTAGCATTGCGTAGTGCGTTCTGCTTATTGATAAAGGCTAATAGACGTTGAATAGTTTTTAACCTCCAGAGCCAAGGTAGCCAGGAGGTGGGACCGGCAGTGCTGCAGCTCCCCCAACGAAACCCGCAGGTCCAGCATGGCCGGCAGCAAATCCGTGACTTCCGGCGAACCCATGGCCACTTCCTATGAATCCTCCTCCAAAGGATCCGACGGGTCCGCCTGGCGGTGGGAAAGGAACGCCAGGGTGATGTGGCGAAGGTGCAGGCGCGTTTACACCGCCGATCAGCGCATCCGCCGGTCCGTGCCATCTGCCGAAGTGCCACTGGCCAAACTGGGCTCGTCCTTTTCTTCTGCGCGAAGGCGACGACGACGCCTTCGAAGGTGCTTCGTCCGCTTCTCGCCTGAATCGCGCCGTCGATGAACCCAGGGTGGCGGAAACTTCGCCGTACTTCCATTGCATTTCAAGCATCTCCTCCCAAAGATCGCTGCTTCTCGACTGAAAACAAGAACAATCAAGCATGCAGATGCAAGCACTTATGCACGCTATTGTGTAGGTACCTACATCTTTCGCACTGGCTGCCCAATTTTTCAAACTGCTTCTCTTGTGCTTAAATGTCTTAAGGTCTCAATGTCCTGTTTTTCTGAGCGTGGACTCCTGTACTACTAGTGAAGTATCTGGTAATATCTAATTCCAGCTGTTTTCACTTCCTGACACCATAGATCATCCGTCTGCTTGTTTTCCGTTCGCTGTTTCCGCTCCAGTCGCGCTCTCTGCGCTCGTCTTCGTACTATGCAGGGACAACTGTCTATGCATGGACTTCTGGATAAATTCGGTCCAGGTCTCTCCTGGGCCAACGAAAGCGAGTTGAGAGGAGATCAAGATATCGATCGAAAGCTTGTTACACGATCTCTTGATGTGCAGAGCGCCTTTTTAAACGGCCTCTCCGTGGCGCTATTCTTGATTGAAACGATAACTTTTTCAAACACGTTTTTCTTGGATAACTTTGCATAGAGGCAACGTAGAGAGGCGCCGCAGGTACCGATCGATTCCTCTCGTCAAGACGCGTTGAATGGTGTGCCGCACGTTGAAAAATACCCAGTGGTTCCTTCGGAACACCCAAATCGCATGGTTTTTGGGGCGTTCTTCGGCGTGTCGTACTGCGCCGAATACAAGAGCTTTGGCGCTGCCGTTTGGTGTACGTGTAGAGGAAGGGTTCTTCTATATTTACATGATAAGTGATCACTTATATCTTGCACACAACGGCTACGAGGAAGCCTCAAAGTTGGCTCCGAAACAGAGCATTGAGACCTTAATGTTTGCTGAATAAAGATTTTCATTCCATTCCATACATACTCTACATACTATGTATGTAGTAAGTGTATATGTGTACTAATGTCAGTTTGGTGTAGCGGGGTTGAGCAGTCAGACAAAACTTCAGCTTAATGTACCATACTTTGAGCGTTCACGTGCAATAATCTGCTGTGCGCTCGTAGTCGTGTGCAAAGAAAATTGAATACAACCAGGCACAAGTAGTACAGGGTGTCCCATAATATACTCCGGGGCTTTACGCGGTAATAACTCTCGATCCAAAGCTCAGATTTCAATGCGGTTTTTTGCACTATATAGCCAAGGCTTCAACTTAGAGGCTGGCAAAATTTCGAGATTTTACTGACAATGGAACCGGTTCAAAACAGCTACATTCTCCAGCCCCTTTTCTATGGACTTTTCATCGAATAATCAAAGTTCGGCATATTTTCTGGCATAGTTCGCTAGCAACCACTGCTAATTTTTTGTTCTAAGTGACAGAGCAAGCCACATTGCAAGAGAACTTGATGTGTGGACGCCAAGTTCAAAGTCTGGACGCGTAAATGCAAATCGAAGCTATCTCCACTCAAAACCGCTATTGTACTGAAGGAGAAACTGCGAAAAACGGAACCAACACTTTGAGGGCCAATAAAACCATAACCGATTAAGCTACGCAGATGAAATGTTGCCATGTGTCTAAGTTGAAGCCTTGGCTACACAACAGAAAAAACCGCATGGAAATCAGAGCTTTAACTCAAGAGTTATAAGGGTATATTTTGGGACACTCTGTACATTTACTTCAAATACAGGGTGTCTCATAACAAACCGAACACTTTTCCGTGCATGTAACTCTGGAACCACACCTTAGATTTTCATTCGGTTTTTTTTACAATTTAGTAGCCAAGGCTTCAACTATGACTTCCACTTAGATGTGTTACAAAATTTTAGCTTCGTAGGCCCAGTGGAAGGTGCTCAAACACCTTCTTTCTCCGGCGGTCAAAAACGAGGGTTTTTCTAATTGGTAATGCCGATTTAGGGGTCTTTTGTGCATGGGTCCAAGATAAAATTAGTCTCGTAATGAAAAAAGAGGTTCCAAAATGCTAGGAAATGTGTATCTCATGCATTATCCCCAGTGCCACCATAGCAAACGCATGGAACAGGGCATCTTGAAAATTAAAACCGAAATTTTTCTCCATACTGAAGAAAAACGTCGATATTGAGCTTCAGATTCAAACCGTCGCAACTTCCGAAGTGGAGAAAATAGTTGAAATTTTGCATTACATCTATGGTAAGTTGAAGCCTTGGCTACTAAATACAAAAAAACCACATGAAAATCTAAGGTGTGGTTCCAGAGTTACATGCACGGAAAAGTGTTCGGTTAATAATGAGACACTCTATATCAAGCGGCCCGTGCTTTTCCCCGCGAAGTTCTTTTGGCGGTAAAACTATGTATGGAAGCAAGGAGATGTGTGTAATTTTATTTTTTGTTGCGACTTGTTCCGACAGGTTTTCTAAAAATGTGTCGGGCGGGGTGCGTTCATTTCCTTGAGAAACTTTCTTCCGCTACACCTGCCAAAACTACAGATCGGAAAAAGTGTATCACTTTTGCCCTAATCTTGAAAACGATCTTTTGTTTGTTCATTTGTCTCGGTGTTTGGTTTTTTACAACACAGCAACAAAAGGTTCTCTTCTCACACCGTCGTCCTCAAAAGTGCAACTAAGTATGGCGATGGTATTTGTAGGAATTACAATACACACCTTCAGAAGCCGACTTTGATGAAGTGCCTCATTTAGATACTGCACATACAGTATGTACTACGTACGTATGTACAAAGAATATGTACGCGAACGCAGTGCAACTGAGAGTTGGCACCGCCTTTGGTAATTTTCCCGCCAATAATAATCCGCAATTTCTCGCTCTTTGTAATAATCAATTCCAGATTTCAATGGATGCGTTAAAACATAAAAAATCGCTTCGCTTGACTGAAAGACGTTCTGTACTATGTGTATTTGTTTGCGTGACTGTGACTGTAAAATGCATCAGTTATTGCACGTAGTGTACCTAAGTCTTTTGATGATATGGGCTTTGATGTTATTCTGAGTCAAGCTTCGGGTTGGGGAATTGCTAGCCCGAGGTAATTGTAAAAAAGATAAACAGTATCTTTAAGATGTGGTCAGTACGACGTAGTTTATGTTGTCGTGCTGTCAAAACGCATAAATATACACAACCCGGTCGGCCGTGTCGCAAATATTCCGGTGACACTTTTCTCATTAAAAAGGTTGACTGATCTAAATTTTGTTCACTTCAAATATGCAACAGGTAGTGGAAAGTGTCAAGTTTCCGGGTGAAAAAATTACAGGCAAAGTCAGACTTTTTTACCGACCGGCTGCTTGCCATGTTGTAAATACATACACATACCTAGCGTACCTAAACAAGAACAGCAAAAGAAAAATCTTACAAAGCAGATATCCAACTCAGTTTGCATCATCGTCTGTATCTTCTGCACATACACGTACAGTACTGGCAGGATGGCGACGGCACAAGTGATGGCGAGAGTGCTGAAGACAACGGAGGCAAAAGCGACGCGCTTCAGCAGCGCCACACGATCTCGCCGCTTCTCCGCTATGTACGTGTCTCTGGGCTGATGATCCATGATCGTTTTTACAGCATCAATTAACAATAATTAAAATCCACTGTTGCTAAAGTGATAATTGAGCAATCAAGGGCGCCCACCCGGAAGTGCAGTATGTCCGGCTTCCGCAAGGGACGAACGATATGGCGCCAATCTTTTTTGGTGTGTACGTAGAGACAGCGAGGCCGAAGGAGGCCCGTCCGTCTAGTTGTAGGCCGAGTCCAGGGCCGAAAGAGACGCGCGTAGGCCGGAGAAAGTGCCGCGTGGCGTTTCCTCCTTCCTCCTTCTGTAGCAGTTTGTCGACGCTGGAATTAATGAATGGTGTTATAAAACTGTACAGTGCAGCTCAGCAGCAGCCTGCCTTAGATCAGCTTCCACAGTTCTGTATACGCGTGTATGCAATACAGGTAGGTGGTAGACGACAGTATTCAAGTCACTCTAAGGTGTACATGGGCTGCTCCAATAAAGTAAACGACGCGGTTGCTCGTTACATACAGTAAATACGTACGCATGGATGATACGTACACAGTGAGTGTATACCTGCACGCTGTGTTTGGGACCGAAGTGCAACGATGAGCGAGCACTCGAGTCAGAACGAGACGCAGCAGCATCGAATTGATCCAGTTTACACGCATAGACGACGTCGTGGCAGGCGGCTGGCTTCTGCCGGGGGTGGATCGGGTTTTTTCCTACCGCGTTCCAGTGCTATACGAATTGAAGGCAGCCGCCGCGGCGCACAGTTACAGTATGTACTGTATGCGTCTGTGACAGGGATGCCGATGAATCCCTCTGCCGGCTGCAACTTCTTTTGTGGTGCATCGCGCATATCGTAAGAGGATGAGTATTAAGTGTCGGAGCCGAGCCGACTTGCCGTAGCATGACATCAAAGGGGAAGATCATGGTAGGTAGGCAACTGCCACCAATGTACAAATGCAGGCTGGATGGATCGCGCTATCTGATACTATGATAACACTTCATACGCAACACAGTAGAGTACAAGCATTCCACACTCTCTGCCATGTCACATCCAGTTTTGCAACCGGCGTGTCGAAGAAAGACAATAGGCGCAGCATTTGCAAATAGTTCTTCAGGAGCATGGGTACTGCACATATACATACATATCTGTACATGCATTCATACAGGACAATTATGCATATTGCATGGTATGTACTACATTCACGATATTACACCGATGTACAGAACGAGAAAAAGGCTACAGTTACACATCACATAATACACGCATAGCACCGGAATAAGTTCATATCGTATCCAGATCCAACATAACGAGAACAGAACAGTGAGATAACAATTTGGCGGTCAACAAAGCTCAAGAAAGTCATCACGCATGTACATTGCATACATACTGTACGTAGTGAATGTATTGCGCGATTGGGCGATGTAGGCTACTGAACCTGAACAGCCAAAAGTGTGCTTAAGTAGCTGAACATTTGTAGCGACAGAGATCGGCGTCACCGCAGAAGATGTAGCACTGATAGAAGCAGGGGATGTAGCCAGCTCGTCCCATATCACCTGGGCCCACCGTAATTTGCAAGTCGGCTAAAAAGGTACGTATGTACACGCAAAACGTGTGTGTGTATGTGTGCACATGGTATTTGTACAGTATAATATAGCATAGGCTCAAAGGCGCGATACTAAACTACAGGGTGTCCCATTTGGATATATCATGTCGTTTGGGGTTATAACTTGGGAACCAATAGAGTTAAGACGCTGAAATTATGTTTGCAGATACCCAAGAATATGCATAAACTTGTGTAAAAATTTCGTCCCAAAACTCCAATCTGAACGTAAGATATTGGTAGCCCAAGTTTCGACCACGAAAATCACAATCTTTTGAATCGCAAGTCTGGTGTGCAGACGAATTCTTGTGGGATTTTCATCAAAGCGCTAATCAAAAACATGATTATTATTTTCCAATACTGGGAAAGCCTTCAGTTTACTAGAATATAGCTTATTTCTGGAGAAAATCCAAAAGGAAAAGTCGAGGAGTCAGATAGGGCGAGCATAGAGGTCAGGCTGCTGGTGGTTTTGGTTATGTCTGAGGGGAGGTGTGAAGTGAACCGATATGTGCATGTGGCTAGCAATGAATGAAGAAAGGAGCAGCCCTTTGCATTGTTGTCTCCTTTGGAATCTCATGTTGCCATTTTTAACAGTTTCAACATAATTGACCAGCGTTGTGATGAAAATCCCACAAGAAATTCGTCTGTACACCAAGCTTGCGCTTCAAAAAATTGTAATTTTCGTGGTCGAAACTTGGGCTACCAATATCTTATGTTCAGATTGGAGTTTTGGGACGAAATTTTTACACAAGGTTATGCATATTCTTGGGTATCTGCAAAAAAAATTTTAGCGTCTTAACTCTATTGGTTCCCAAGTTATAACCCCAAACGACATGATATATCCAAATGGGACACCCTGTAAAATTATCTGAGAGTCACCGTTTCCGATCTCTCATGGATATGATCGGCTAATTGCCAACCATCGTTTGCACTGAATTGGTCCTACTATTTCCGTAATCCAAGTTGTTTTTGGCCAAGAGCAATGCATGTGGTACAGTGTGTACGTACGTACTATCTAGTAGATGAGTAATGTAACATACTGTACACAGATACGTACAGTACATACGTACTTCTGTCCTTGCAGTTTTCGACGATGGTATGCTGATCGCATTTTCCGTGTCGGGCGTCGTAGAAGAGTCCGGGCGGACAGCGGAGTTTCAGCAGCATCAAATCGTCGGCTTCGTCAGCCACGCATAAGAAGAACTCGTCAAAGCACTCCGACTTCACGTGAAAACTGTGCAGCAGTGTCTCATTCGTACACACCACGTCTGCCATCAAATACATAGCCGTACTACCTACGTGCATGCGGTTCAACTGTACCTATCTGTACATTATAGAATCCTGCAACGGCAATACAGACAGAGTCATGTTTTTGCATAGCCAGTTAGACCTAACCTACCGTATTTACCGGTGCATAGCCCAAAATTGAGAGGTCCTATATGGGGCTATGCATAGGGGGGGGGGGGGGGGGGGGGTCTATGCACCGGTAAATACGGTGCGTAAATGGTCATGATCCGCATCCGTACCGCATTGCCGGCCTGATGGTAAAATGTACGGTGCAGCAATTTTAATTAGACTTAAAAGGTCTTAAAAGACCTTGCTTTTACCTGCGTCGCCGTCGTTGACGACAGACAAGTCCGGCAGACAAGCGGTGATGGTGTTCGCGGTGTTGGGGGAAGCGGAGATATCACCCGGCGAAGTGGGTTGGGGCGGACAGACGCCGCAGAAGGTCTCCGAGTGGCGACAGATTCGAAACAGGTTCGGCTCTTTCGCGTTCAACGCCGTGCTCGCGAAATACAGATCGCAGATGGACGTCGGCTTACAGACTGCAACGATACGATTCGATGGTAACGTGCATAGCATAGCATAGTACGTGAACGTCAACCGTACTTACGTTCAATTCATCGCTCATATGGGCTATTTAGACGACGCCAAATCGTCTCCTTAAAAATGCTGGCGTAGTCGAACCGATTCACACATAAAGGGTTGACTTTCTGAAAGCCAGGGATCAAAGGTTCGATTCCCTACGGCAGCAACAAATTTTTTCTTTCTGCAACGAGGTATAGTGGTACATACTGCACTGTACATACTTGGCAGAAATGCGTCCTCCGGGTGATCCTGCGGAGCGGACGTGCACCGTTTCCGGAACAGGTCGAATCGAGTGCCTAGGGGGCAGATGGCGCAAAATTCCACGTGTTTGCTGCAGATCAGAAACAAGCGTTGACTCGCCTCCGGGTTCAGCAGAATGCGCCCGGTTCGCCCGTAGCAGGCTGACGTCAGGCAACGAATTTCTGCAAAGAACATGTCATTTCTTTCGTGGTACTTTTGCTACAATAGCATTCTTGATTTGTACGACACAGAATAAAAACTCCAACCTTTGGGATCGAAGAGCTTTTCCTGTGGTACGGACTCAACTGTCATCGTGTCCATTAAGTCGATGGCGAACTCTAATCGCTCATCTTTGTCGCCGATCGGAAACGCCATTGCTGACCCAGACGCCACGATGGCCGCAATCACCGCAATCCAGTAGAAAGGCATGACACACCGCTGCACAGTTCACACATACACACACACCCCAGAAAATGTTTTATCAACGAACACAGAGCCAAGCAAAACCAGAAACGAAAATTATTTCTCTGATCAATAAAACAACAGCCCATGGTAAACAACAACGCACCAACGTCGCAACACTTGCCAGAACATCGGTGTACTTGCAAATTCAGCTGAAAAATTTTCGAGAATGCAAATTCACGGTTTGACGCAATCTACACGCGGCAGCCAAAAGTGTCGATAATGCAAATTCATATTCATACTACAAAATGTACACATCATTCAGCTCTCTCCCAATAACGTACAGTACTGTACTGTACATACAGCAGTTCGAATGTACACTACACTTCGCTAAGATCTAAAATGAGCCGCCTGCTGAACCGGAAATCAAATTTGCAAACATAGAATCGCGGAGGTATGTGCACGTGGTACACATATATGTACGTTACATCACACAGGTCACAAGAGCACCGGAAGTCACATGGTGACGGTCTCGTCATATTTTAATAGTTCTCTTTCCTGCTGTCCTATCTCTGTATGTGCCTACAGTATATGTGTATGTATTGTATGTAAACCGACGATTCAAATTCATTCAATCCTAAATCAACGAGTCCCTGCTTCTCGTGGTGTCTTATCGCTTGTAGGCCATGATCAGGCCTCCTCCAATCGGAATGAAGCTGGCGGTGACTCGACTGTCCGATTGCAGCTTCGTATTCAGCTGAACCACAATCTTGGCTGCGGTGCTTTGCCATTGAAAACCAGACAGCACTTGACCGTCCACAAGTACCTGTGCAGTGCCAATAACATGTACGTACTCGTGGCATGCCTTTCAACTGTTCTAACGAGACAAAAATTCAGTCTTTCACTCTGTCTTACGTCATTGATGAGTAGAACTCCGCCGGAACGCAACAGCTTGAGACAATTCTCGTAGTCGAGAAGGTAATTCTCCTGCGCGATGTCATCCAGCAGGATAAAGTCAAAACTGCCCGGCTCCTGCCTCGCCAGATGCTCTAGACACAGCATAGGCCTACATTATCGACAACATGGAAAGAATGATATCCATGCGGAAAACGGCGAAAGGTTTCGACAACAAGGTGGATTTCAATTTCAGGAAGTTAGTGCTACCAAACAGCACTACATTTTGGCACAACTGCAATGGTGTACGTACTACATGTATGACATCACTTACCAAGCGAGTCCGGTATTGAAAACTCGGCTCTAATCTGAATCTTCGTCATGAGATCACTCTACAAATGAGCATTGTCGTTTATACATATGTACGTTACTGTAACATATGTACATATGTAGATACGTTACTGTAACTCCACCAATAAAGCCGCTGTTTTCGTTGGGTCGTACTACCTGTTGCGCATAGAGATTGCCGACTCTCTTCCAGTAGACCAGATACTGCGGATATTCCACACCGATGACCAGGCCACGATTGTTGATGGCCGTGGCTGCACCAACCACACTGAGACCCGTAAATACGCCTGAAATAAGTCAGCATCGGGAGTAAAGTATGTGAAGCACTGTACAATGTACATGACATGCAATAGTACAGTATGTGCATATTATATACATAACGACATAGTATGAAGGATCAGGTGAGAAACATTAAACTCACCGACAATGAGAGCCCTATTGGGTCTGACGGCTTTCATCAAGTTCATGGCGAACTGCACCACTTCTGGCGTCACCGTCTCGTTCCAGATCAAAGGGGGCGGTAAAATTCCACCTTGCGTTTCCTAACGTGGATTTGAAAACGTTGTTGAATAACTCCACACCGACAGTACATTAGTACGTAATAAACTTCAGGTAAGAAAAGCAATGTAATGCACGAAACGAAAACCAACTCACATCGTACACCGCTTGAACAACGGGAGGGAGGTCGCTGGATTGTCCGTAGGCATACTGCAGCACTTCCGATTCCGTTTCATGACTTTTCAATCGAATGGCGCATATGCCCCCGGGAGCTAAAAAAGAGACCCCTGCATGTGCATCTAATCCGGTGAAACCACACCAGCTGCCTGCAGAGAGTGTGTGTGTAAAATCCCTGAATGTGAAACACAATTTGCTGCGCTTACAGCATCCGCTAAAGAATCCAGCGGGTCTGAAGGTTTCTTGCGTTGAAGTCGGTCTCGTGACATCCGATGTGGTCCTGTGCATTGGCGGCGGCGGCGGCGGCGGATTATACGGTTGCGGTCGGTAGTTTCGGCTGCTGTGGGACACGGTTCGTCTGGCTCCGAAAGCGGCTCCGTTGGGGAAGCTGGGCGGATGAAAGGAGGATCGACCGCGATGGATGCGATCGCTGGCGGGGATGGGAGGAGGAAAGGTTTGCAGCTCGAAAGTGGCGCCGCCGCCGCTGCTGGAACCGGGTCGTTTGCTCATGGCTCTCGGCGCCGTTCCGCCGTAGTTCGGATGGTGCGGCTTTAAATACTTGGGTGGCGGCGGACCGCGACGTCCGATTAACGGAGGCAGCAGTAGGCCGCCGCCGCCACGATTCAGGTTGATGGGAGCAGCAGTCGTCTGATGTTTCATCTTGGACTGATACTGCGACTTGGCGGAACCTTGACGCTTTCGTTCCCCTTCGGTCGTGGAGGTGGGATACACTTTTGGTTCTGGAACTACGTACAGAAAAGTTCGCTTACTGTGGTCGGCATACAGGATTGATTACCAAGGATTACAGGGCACTTCTTACCGGGTGCCCAAAACCCTTTGCCGGCTTTGTCCCCTGTTTCGGACGATTCGCCTCTCGTAAATACAGGCGGTCCTTCGTGATCGTTATTTCTCACGAGAATGCTGAGAATTTCACCGAATCGCGCAGACTAAAAAGCAAAAGGAGCACACGTGTACAGCGAAAATACGTAGTAAAATAGCGCGGCGACTTCGTGTCGTGTGAAAAAAGATCAGAAGCTGTCTTTACAAATGGTAGAAGAAGTTGCTGTCCGCTCGTCAATGGGAGAGTGACCGGCGACAGAATCAGTAGTTGCAGGGCGCAGACGACCGGTGTCCAGTAGTAGTGGTCGCTGCTGACAGCTGCCATGTTTGTCCTGTCGTCTACTGGCTGGGTCAGTTCGCGCTAATCAAGCGCAAAACGCCCGAATGCCCCCGCGCCAAAACTGACTGCTTCTTTATTCCTGTGATAGACAGCGGCCGAGGGAGCGATCGGATGGGCACAGTTTTCTTTCGAGTCAAAAGCCGTTGGCGGAAACGTTTACCTGCGCTTCATTCAACGACTGTTGGCATGGCTTACGTAGCTTCCTATGTACTTACTGTACGTACGTTATGTATAAGACATTATTGCACACTATTCTGACGGGCTGCGCTTCTTACTGCTTCCGAAAGCGAAACCTATGCATGTACATAAATACGCAGAGAATGAGTAGGAGCATAGGGGAGCGACAGCGCAGAGACAGAGAGTGCTCGGCGGCAGGCGAGACGGTGGCAATTGTCAAGTGCCGGCTTTTCAACGGTGGATAGCCCGGAAAAGAAACATCTGAAGCAAATCCTCGAGTGGGCGACGGGCAACGAAGGGCGGATGAAACGAAAAAGTTGCTTGAAGTCCATCTGAAAGTCAAACACCGCGGCGACTTCGCGCGTTGCGTTCTGCAACATTCCCCGGCAGCTACGTACCGTCATGGAGCTCTGTTGAAGCTACGTATGGAACGTACATAAACTATGGTGATTTACGACGACCTACCGCTGCGGGCGTGCGAAGAGAAGAAAAGGCTACCGTTCGTCCACTTTTATTGTTCTCGGACTGACGCGTTCTTGCGTCAAGAAGGGAGCGTTACGCGTACGTACGTAGTATAGTACGTACTTAGGTATTGTACGTACACAGACACTCCACGCGTTCAGTGCATACATACTGTAAGCGTAAATCGAAGCATCCGCGATCGCATTGTACGGGCGCACACGCTTCTTCTTCTCTCTTCCACTGGATGCGATGAAAACTCTGCAGTTCTGATATTTGTATTTTACTGAACCGAAGAAAATAAATATGCAAGCGAGTATTGTTGATATTTGAGGACGTCTAGATAGGAATACCGCAAGCTCTTTCTTTGATCTTATGCACACTTCCTGCAGCGTCGCTTTTGTTGTCGTCCGTAACCGAACCATGTCCTAGCGATGTGTGTACGTACGTACTGCATATTAGTACACAACCTACGTACGTACACTTTTTCTACCGTACATACATAACCTACACTGTGTATGTAATCGAGCACAAATAGGTGTAGTGTTCGCATCGTACGTACGTACGTAATTGCTTATTTCTGCTGAGGTAGGGTGCATGGCATGGTGCATTGATCTGCGATGGTTCACAAAGCAGGAAAAGATGCAATATGCAATACACGGTTGCACGACGACTTGTATTGTTCGAATACTTAGTCGCTGGTACTACGGTAATTTTGGGAATGCATGTTTTTTTCATGTTTTCACACTTTACGATGAGTAGCCACAACACCAGGATTGCGAGCCGAGTTTGTTTTCAGCTGCCAAGTTCACTGTAGTGCCATCCTTCAATGGCGTTTCAGCTTTGCCCCCGCATTTCTCCCGTGTGAGAGTTCTGAAAAGCCAACAAAAATTTACACAGTTTCCATTGATGACTCTCATCAATCAACACTCATGCCTGTCTTGTGTGCAGTAGTACACAGAATCATTGACATACGCTTTTGCATACGTGTCGTGCGCATGTACATACTTGGCAAGTGTCATGAAAGCTTCCTCCACATTTGCTCCTGTTCGAGCACTCGTCTCCAGGTATCGAATGCCGTTCGACTATTAGGAAAAAACAAAATGAAGTCAGGAATACTTCAAATACCGGAAGATGCAATGTCACTTGGTATCATCAAGCTCCCTGAATACTGTAGTTGTACACCCCGGGTAGGTGTTGACAGCTTGAGAATACCAAAAGGGTGTCTATTCGCCGCGTACAAAGTGCGGCGCGCGCGTAGATAGCGTGTCAAGCGCGTCAGTCGGCGTCGGCTGGTCCGCTTCTTTCGCATAACTGTTTATTTACGCACCCGCGCGCACCGTACTTTGTACGCGGCGCATAGACACCTTTTGCTTATTCTCAAGCTGTCCATACCGACCCGGGTGTCCGACTTTTCTGGGAGCTTGGGGTAGACCTGTCTAATAATGTACTTTGCACTGTAATATACGAACTTCTGCAAGCTTCTGCGCTTCCTCCGACTTCACTTTTCGCATTGTCGCCAGATCTGACTTGTTGCCAATGAGCAATATTTTCACGTTATCATTCGCGTATTCTTTGATCTCCGTCAACCACCCCTACGTATACGCATACGTATGTTATGTACACATATGAGCAGAAATCAGTCATCATTCATTTGTTCTTTCTTACCCCCCCCCCCCCCCCCCCTGCCAATGTCGTAACGAACGGCTACTGAAAAGCAGGGTTAGCTTACTCGAGTGTTTTCAAAGCTGACGCGATTTGTGACATCGAAAACGAGCAGAAGGGCGTGCGCATCCCTGTAATAAGCATGCGTGACTGAACGAAATCTTTCCTGACCTGCCGTATCCCATATCTACACAATGTAACAGGACGTTCTAAATTTTGGTGTAAACAAGACATTCAAACAGCAAACCAAAACACCACAGTTTTATTATATTCATACCTGTAGTTTGACTTTGATATTGTCGACGTCCACAACTTTGTTCTGAAAAAAATAACATTTTTCTTTTTTATTACTAATCAATCACGGTACTGTAATGTTTCGTGTATAGCCCCCTGGGGCTATATGATCGGTAAGCCCCGATTAGGAGGGCTATATTCGAGGCGGGGCTATATAAAAGGGGGGGCTACATAAGAGGGCATTTTGCATTAGTGACCAAAGTAAGGTTATTTGACCCCCTGAACTCGTTTTTATGGCTTATTTTGCCTTTACAGAAGCTAAAGTGGTCTAAAACAGGCTGCTCTTGCGCAAAAATTATCATTTTTGACAAGGACTGACCATTTCTGCTGAAGTGGTCAAGAGGGGTGAAAACCAAAATGTATCCCAAACTGCCCCAAATGATGCGCCATCAACTCCTATGGCTAGAAACACGTCGAAAACGCTGTTTTTAGCTGTAAAAACCTTCGTTTCTGTCGTTTTTCGCGGTCTTTGATATGGGGCTATATACGAGTACAAATGACGATAGGCACCGATTAGGGGGGGGGGGGGGGCTATATACGAGGGTGGGCTATATTCGAGGGGGCAATACACGAAACATTACAGTAGTAAATTTCTGTTCTTAAATTTTGGATGGTACCCGATAGTCAATGCCCACTGTCGAGATGAAATTGTTGTTCAGAAAATGGCCATCTTTGAACCGAATCAGGAGACACGTTTTCCCAGTACAACTGTCGCCAAGCAGCATTATCTTTAAATAAAAAAGGCAGCTTTTTATATGTCAGTACCGAATGAATGACAGTGATGCGTGATGCCACAATCCGATGTCTTAGAGATGGTCCAACTTTGCAAGAAAAGTTGTAATAGTTTGCACTCGGTTCACAGAGGCCATTGGGATTGAGTTCCATGTGGTCGAAAAAACTTTCCAGTCCAGAAAGGAAGAAAATAATGTGATTGTTTTATGGTTGTGTGTGCGTGCAGGATGTACAATAATACCTCTCAGTACTGTGTGTGCAATTATATCCCTGAATTGCTGTGGAATGCAATGGCAACACGTGGGCAGCTCACAAAATGTATATTTTTGTGTATCAAATCAGAAAATTGGACCATAAAACTTCGCCGCCAACACTTGAGTGTATGCAATAATAAAGCGATACGTATGCCAAATGCCTTTTTTCCACATACCGTAAAGCTGATGTGAGAATCCGGAAGCATGGACACTTTTCGATTCATTTTTTGTCTCCTTCTCCACTGCAAATTATATTCCTTGAATATAATACAACTATTTTCCCAACGTAGAATTTACTCGCTGGCTTTTCGAATAATTCGGGAACAACAGAATACTTAGTTACTACGTATAGTATTTGTACCCTGTGCAGCAATTGAGACTCAGAAACGCTTCAACTATAAAACGAAGTGCAGTAGGGGCAGAACAGGCTTTTCATCCAGGAATAATAGTGTAGTGTAGTGACGGTAGGTATAAGTAGGCTACACATAAGGTCATTATTTCCCAGCTTGACGCATCTATCTTCCCTCTTCTTAGTATGACATGAAGCCTGAGGCTTTGCTCTGCTTCTGCGCTGGATTTTAGTGTCCACGTTCAAGTCGCCTCCAGTACAGTACATACACAGCGCAGAAGATAATGTTCGTTCCGCTACTGAAAATCAGACCAAGTAATCACGTAGTGCTCATAGATAGCTCAATCCTTTGTAGCTCATGAAGAAGCCAAATCAGATGCATGCGACATCGCTGAATTCAATTTGCGCACAATCTTTCTTTTGGAAAATGAAGCTCTCTGTTCTGTACAGACTGATATACATAGTACTATGTACATATACTAATATAATGCGACAGCAGATGCACTGATAGAGTTGGCTGGTGGCACATACATTTAGTAACATACCATCCCGTATACTGTATACAGTAGTAGAGAACTGCGCAAAAACCGAACGAAACCTTGGCTTTTTTTAGCTCTCAACATTATCAGTGACGCACTTCTGGTTCTGATTAATTAAAAACCGTCAAGTGCATCGCAGACCTCATTCGAAATAGTTGGGATATTCTATCTTTCTACAGTACACAGTACATAGGAAAATAAAATAATAACAACAGGATAATACATAACTTCACGCAAGCAAGAACAAAAGCCAGCCATATCAAGGAAGAAGTTAGAATAATAAATTGCCATTCTGCGCAGCCAAGGAGCGCCGCCGAGAAAAGTGACCAGATCAGCAAAAAATCCTAGAAAATGAAGGCTTCTGGGAATAGAGATTCCTAACACGCGCTCAACTCGTAGAAATAAATTCGAAAGCTGCAGATCAATCGCGCAAAATGGGACCTGTGTGCGTGCAGTGAGACAGTACATACATAGATAGTACTGAAGCTGCCTTTTTTTTAAACACGAAAACTCGGCATGTTCAATAGAACAGGAAACAAGTTTTCATTTCATGCAATAAAGCAGTAGCACTACGTATGCACATACGTACATAGCTGTATGTACAATGTAGCTGCTGACGGCTAACGGCTGAAGCTCTGGACATCGCACCTCCCTAATGAGTCAGTTCCATCCAGCAGGAGCAGACATACAGGACCCGGATGAAGAGATCTCAAGGTACGTACGTACTGTACGTATGTGCGTACATAATGCAGTTGTACCAACTGTACCTCCATACACAATATCCAGAGCTACACATACAGTTTGTATAAAGTTGCAGAACACAACTTTCAGGTACGTACAGCTACACCTATCGATTGGGTATCTAAAATAAAGGTAAGAGCCGTAATTAACAAGCGCAAAAATAGAACTAACATAAGCAAAACTAAGACAAAACTAAAAATATGGGTTGAACAAATACCGTAAGCTATACAGGTACGTACGTTGGCTACATTACAAGCGGTCGATGGAGCCTCGACAAATCTTTATTTTTGCTACTACATATGTACATTACATTTTATTACCGACCAGAACATCTGTAGGTACGTATGTATAACTAAGTCAACTTGAATCAATCGCCTGGATCGGCCTAGTCAGAGCTTCAGCAATCTCAATTGAAGCTTACCGCTCAACTGAAGAAAAAAGTAGGTAGGGTAGCGTGGGGTAAAACCGTCCAAGGGGAAAATCCGCCCACCTATGGCGCTTTTACCCCCATTCAATATGGCTCTCGAAAATGTATCTTAACTTGACAACCTAAAGTAAGACCAGAGTTCTTGGGACCCACGTATTATTTATCTCGAGAACTACGCGACGTAGAGCAAAGCGGTCAAAATTCCACGGATAACTTTAGCTCGCCTCTCCAATAAAAAAAACCGTTTGATTCTATCTGCTCTCAGTGTCGAGATCTCGCCGATTTCCTTCAGTACTAAAATCGCCAAATTGGGCGTGGACCATTGGGCAATTCTAAACCTCGCAAAGGCCCGAAAAATCAAAAGTGGTAGAAATATGCATACGTGATGAAAACGATAAAAATGGGCATCGGGCGTACAGGGTCGTGGGATGTCGTGGTTTGCGTGGTTTAGCGTCTGCCAAATGGTGACACGATTTCAGTGCTGAAGGAAATCGGCGAGATCTCGACACTGAGAGCAGATAGAATCAAACGGTTTTTTTATTGGAGAGGCGAGCTAAAGTTATCCGTGGAGTTTTGACCGCTTTGCTCTACGTCGCGTAGTTCTCGAGATAAATAATACGTGGGTCCCAAGAACTCTGGTCTTACTTTAGGCCCGAATGGCCCGATGGGAGGGAGGGGGGCGTAAAGCGCCATAGGTGGGCGGATTTCCCCAATGGGCGGTTTTGCCCCACGCTACCCTACATGGCGGTACTAAGCATGCCAGCTCCTTAGCCTGACCTAATGTAGCCAGATAAGATAGATCCCAGCAAACATCCCCATTATACTCATATACATATGTACGTACCGTGAAGCCTGCCTATCAGTAAGCCGAAGCAATGCGTACATATGTATGTACGTACGAGCCTTCCCATACAGACGGGAGATTAAAAAACGCCTTCTTCAAAGCGAAACAACAAGACGCATGATGATAGGTCTCACGACAGAACCGAATTCTAAGACTAAGCCATGAAAATAGGGAAAGGAAAAGGCAATAAAGCAGCAGAATGTTTTGCACCGACACCAGCTTCTCCTAGTATGGTATGATTATTGCGAAAACGCATTGTAAAACTCAGTACGTAGTAGTATAGAACACGTAACCGTTCTGTACATGTACAGAACAGTAGTACACACACAGTACTACCATACGATGTCCTCTTACTCTGATAAACAACTGGCAAATGCCTTACCTGCTTCGCATCATCGCACCTCTTCATCAACAGCGATTGTCAAGCACGAAGACGCTGTGCGTGCGTAGGCGACATGTCATGAACACCACCTGCTGGCCTGAGACAACACCTAAGCTATATCTTACCCACCTACACAACACACCCAGTATGATACCTTCGTATTGTCGCATCAAATCAACACGTGCAAACGTGTGTGCTAATATTGCCATTATTACAGCTTGTAGGCTATCCCCTCAGCGTTTGCTGCAGCAGGTATTATTACTCTTCAAGGCTAATAGTAGTATAAAGCAAGTAATACTAATAGGCAGCACAGGGGACAGATTGAACCCACTGCAAAAGAAAAGCAAGCAATACGGCAATATTTTTAGTCCTGCAGAAAGGTAATGTACTGTACCTTCTTGGAAGAAAAGAATACGATCTATGATCAAGCGCACAACATTAGACCATAGAGTATCACTATCAGTAGCAACTGGACCACACAAGTTTTAGTTCGTTTTGTACTGCACATATTCACCTAACAAAAGTTCCTACATACCTACTTACTACATACCTATGTGTACGCACAAATACACTATAAGTACAGTACAGTAGATGATGGCTCACTGATACTGGGTACATGTACGTTACGTATTCCAAACAAGTCAGTTCTGACACTTAGTTCTACTAACATAACGTACTGTTCTGGAGCAGCTATTGGTAATAAATAGGCCTCTTGCAAAAGCAAATTGGTGGACTCCTACATGTCCACTCGTCCTCTTCATTTCTTGCCCTTAGAATCCTCCAAGTTTATTGGATCAATCTTCGGCTCTAAACAAACCACGAAAATAGACGATTTTCTATGGCAAAGCAGATCATTGCTATCATACGTATTCACGACATGCGTTGTCAAGAGCCGTTACGAGCTGGCAGCCCTGAGAATGCCAACACCGATACACCTACGTACCTATTGTACCTACAACAAACTGCCCCAGCCAGGCACCCATGGCACTGGTACCGTGCCGTATGTATGCATGTACAGTACGTGCACTATACGTACTGTAAGTGCGAATGTGGACATGTACCCTACATAGTATGTAGGTACATCATATGTGCACTGAATGCGTGTCTAATGTACGCCTACCAGTACACAACATACGATACTATCAAAAGTGCAACGTGGGGGGGGGGGGGGGGGGGGTGGCAGTCACTGAGCATCAAACCTGCCTGCTACTACCCCAAACTTTGCTGCATTGTGCCCGCTCATTCAGCTGCCACCCCGCCGAGTTCCGTTAGACAATTTTCGGGAGTCATTAAGGCCCATAGACTGTACTGCTGCGCAGGATAGCTTATGACACGAAGCGAAAGCATTCGCAGGCAAGCAGAAAAACAGGAAAAGCAAGCATGCGCACGCTTGATTTTCCATCTGCTCTCTCTCATTTTCACCTTTCCATCCATCCACCCAACAACATACAGTAGCTACCCACCTAACCCTTCACACTGTCAGTACAATTACTACTTTAGCTAGCTAGCTAGGATTTTAATATTGGATTGGAATACTCTTCGTAAAAAATGCAGGCTATTGTGCACCAGTAGCGGTCGCTTCGGCTCCAGCGTAAATAGCACGCCTATGCAGATGTCCCAGTCACCATTTTGCGCATGCTGACGCTTCTGTTAACCGCTGCCGAAATTAGTGGGGACTACGGAGGGGGAGGGGGCCAGGGCGTGGTTCCCGGGCTGCTGCCGCTGCTGCTGGGCATCGTCGCCAGCTTGCTCCTGCTGTCCAGCTGCGTCTGCGTGGGTTTCTACTAGTGGTGGGACGGGTAGGGCCAAAAAGGTTTCGGGGAGGTTTTCGGTCGCTTCCCAAAACCTCTCAGAGTTTTGGGTAGGTAGGTAGGTTTTCGATAATTTTGGGTAAAAACCCTTTTGCAGACGTCGGCCTGGGGTCAGTTGGGGGTACGTTCAGCACACCCCCAGCCACCCACTCCCTCACATAACCCCACTCCCATTATATTGAAAAAACCACATACCCCCAAAGCTCACAGCCTTGCTATGGAGATTCCCAAAATTGCATACACCCCCACCCCCGAATACCGTGCCGATGTCTGCTTTTGGGTAGCGGATGTTAGGTTTTTTCCGGTGCCGGTAGCCGTCCCACCACTAGTGTCTACTGCTGCGCGGGTGCCAGTGGAAGGGAGCGGGCCATCCGTCTCGTCTCCAGCCACATCGACGAGAAGCAGACGGAAGTACTGGAGGAGGAGCTGGAGAAGCAGAAGAAGAGATCGCAGGAGCGACGCCGATCGCAGCAGCTCGAACGCCAGTCCATGCGCGAAAAGGTGCGTTTCGTACACAGTTCCCGGTAAAAAGAGCGTGTGCAAGCCCGGAGACGACGTACAAGGGTGGGAGTTTGAGAAATTGAGCTGTGCAGTCAGATGGGGTCGTGCGCTAAGAGGGGCGTAATCCCGTCTGCGCTGCGTGTTCGACTCACGCACTGGCTGCCCAATTTTTCAAACTGCTTCTCTTGTGCTCCTATGTCTTAC